>JAADXY010000096.1:0-50720 GCA_023338065.1 Phytopythium montanum
AGACAGTAGATAGGGACAGTGGGAATCTCATTAATCCATTCATGCGCGTCACTAGTTAGATGACGAGGCATTTGGCTACCTTAAGAGAGTCATAGTTACTCCCGCCGTTTACCCGCGCTTGGTTGAATCTCTTCACTTTGGCATTCAGAGCACTGGGCAGAAATCACATTCTCCGTCCAGAACGAACGCGGCAGACCCGACTCCATCATCTTTGCCTTGGTCATGCCCGTCACTGACTGGTGTGCACGCTCCATGAGGTTGAGTCGTGAGCTTCGAGGCGGGGTGACCAGGTGCGCGATTCCTCTCTCTTGGTACTGCTGCATCGCCTTAGGTGAACTCACCACCATTGCCACTAATTACGGCCTGGACAGGGTACCGCACCTCGTGTCCCTCGTCGTCGGTCCACTCGCGTTGTAGCATGGTCTCGACCTTCCGTCCAACTTGACGCTTAGCTCAGAGGATGTACCAACGCATGAAGGCGTTCACTTCGTCCGCCGTCTTCGTCTTGAGCGGGTACGCCGTCAAGTATCGGCTGTAGCCGTCAAGGATCATTAGGACTGCCGTGTAACGCGTGCCGTTGTTCCTGGATGGGATGAGCAGGTCGGAAGATCCCCTCGTTCGGCGCGGTCATGCTCCGCTCCAGCTCCTTCTTCGGTGTCTTCTTCTGTTTGGCCAGATGGCAGTCCTCGCAGTCCACAAAGCCTATGTCCTTCAGCCTCATGCCGCTCACAATCCTCTCGTCGACTATCCACTTGTAGCAAGTTGGACCAATGTGCCCGAGGCGCTCATGCCAAATCTAGAGGTCTGCTGCCCCCTCGCTCACGGTGGTCCTTGCCCAGAGCTCGCCGCCTAGACGCTCAGTTCCTTGACCGCCGTCGACGACGCATGGCCGTTGCTGGTCGGCGTTCACCGGGTACAGCCCTTGGATATTCATCAGCGCCGTCATGATCATCTGCTCGCGGTAACAGACGTGATACACTAGCTCGCTCGGAGGATACTCCCATTCAAACCCTTAATCCTCGAGCTGGGACAGCGAGAGCAGGTTCATCTGCGTCCCGTCCATGTGGAGGACGTCCTCAATCCGCTTCTGGAACATCTGACTTCCCACTCGGGTTGTCAACTCGACAGCTCCGACGCCCAGCGGCTGAGTCTTGATCACTTGCGTGAATCCGTGCACGTTCTTGGTCGCAGCAGTCGCTCGAGCCAGCCGCGTGTTATTGACAAATACGCTCTGATTCCCGACCATGTGCGCGTTGCAGCCCCATCCAGGCACTACACTGGAGCACTCGTCACGTCCAGTAGCACCGGGGTGGTTGCTTGAGCCGACGCCGCCTTTGGCTCGCTCGTCGCCGCACTAGTCCTATCCACACGTTGGCCAGCCTCTTGAACTTTCGGCTGCCGCTTCGTGTGCTTGCCAGCCGCAGCGATGACCGTCGCATGTAACGGCTTCTTACCCTTGGTCTTCGTCGACTTCGAGGTGTCCGTGCTGCCTTGTAACCCGCGTGCCCTGCCGACACGCGTCGAGAACTGCACATAACGCCATGCGTCCCCCGGGAGCAGGCTTCGTGACTGAGCTCGGTCCAGCCTTGATTGAAGCCGCTGGAGTCGGTGTCTTCTCCTCCTGGTCCTTCTCCGGGCAGTTCTTCCGGATATGACTAGTTTGGCCGCAGCCGAAGCACGTCCGCTTCTTTTTGTCGTCTTGGCTCGGATGCGTCCCCTTTGAGTCACCGCCACTGCCGTTTCCCTTTGTCTGGGCCTTAGCCGACGTCTGTCGAGTCCGTGCGTTCACGCTGGCGGCGGTTGACTCGTTGGCCGCGTCCGTGTGCTTCGCGTCGTCCATGAGCAGCCGCATGTCTCGCAGCTCCTCGGGCGATTCCACCTCGCTCACCTCAACCGTCACCATGTTGCTGAGCCTCTCGAACTGGACTGTCTTGGGCATGCTCCTCATGACGAGACGACTCACCTCGTAGTCGTTGAGACCCCCTCCCAGTGACACGACCTTGGTTCGGAGGTTGCACATATAGGTGAGATGCGACTGGAGGTTCATCTCGGGACGGTATCTGGCAGCCTGCAGCTTGTTGCGGGTAGTGTTGATGTGGAGCGTCGTCAACTTCGCGCTCTGGCGTCCATCGTATAACGTCACAAGGTAGTCCCACATCTCCGTGCCCGTCTTCATCAGCATCACGTGCGGCGCTAGGTCAGGGTCCAGGATCCCCAGAATCATCCGCTCTAACCGGATCTGGTTCTTGTCGAACTTCTCCTGCGCCTCGACCGTCCTCAGGTCCACTTTGTTGATTAGGCCGGTCGCGATCTCCAGGATCCCCTCATCCTCGAACGCCAGGACCACGAACGGCTTGTACAGGTCCCAGTCCTCGCCATTCTACTCCTTAGGAAGGCCGGTCTTCTGGCTAACCTGCAGCTTCGCTCGTCCTCCGTTCTACTTTTCTTCATGGCGCCAGTTGGGCCCATAACCCTGTTGTGACTCCCGCTCTGGCCCTCTCTGTCTGGAAGCGTGGTCACCACGAACAGCACGAGCACGAGCCGACGGACGCGCCAACGCACACGCTGTCTTCCAAGCACGCCCTTGTTCCACTTGCTCACTCAGATGCCAAACGCGAACTGCGCTCCAACTGGTGCATCCCACTGCTGTGGCTGCTGGCTGCATACTCTGCACCAGTCAGACCAACTACTGGACCGCATGCCTTCACTTGGACGTCGCGTCGCTGCAGACGCGCCGCGTCCCTGAGCGTTGCCGCCCTCCAACTCCAACAGGGGCGGCACCACCGATGTTCCCTGCAGTGTCTCCTCTAGCAGCGAGTCTACTCTCTGTGGGTCTTGCTGCAGCGCGGGTTTGAGCGCGCGAATGGCATGGAGAGAGCTGCGTCCACACGCCGCACAACCATGTGTGTGTCGCCATCTTTTTTTAGTCAAAAGTGATTTTCCACCAATCACACAGCGGAATAAAAAGAAATGGAAAACCGCCTTACGATTTCTCCTCACAAATCACTCCTCCCCACTTCTTCCCCCCTGCCTGTCTACCGCCTGCGCCAACGCGTCGACGAACGATCCCTTACAGCCGCAGCCGCAGCCGCAGCTACCGCCACAGTCGCAGCTACCGCCACAGCCACAGCCGTGCCGCAGCCGAAGCGCATGGCGCTGCCGCCGCTCACGAGCGTGGCGGTCGTGTGCCGCGCGCGGCCGCCTGTCGCCGGCTTGGCGCACGTCGTGGGCGCCATCAGCGACTTCCTGGACTTCTCCGTGCGCTGGCGGGTGCCCGGCGCCTGCGCGCGGCGCTCACTAGGCGCGGTGTACCTGCTGGCGCGCCTCGCCCTGCGTATGGCGGAGCCGGAGGACCCGTTTTACCGCCAGTGGCTGTTCACGCTCGGCATGATGGAGGCGGCGGCGCGCGGGGACCTGCGCGTCATGGCGTGGCTGGCGGAACACTATGCCGGTTGCAGGGTGACCCGCGCGGTGGAGGAGGCGGCCAAACACGGCCAGCTGTGCGCGCTCCAGTGGCTGCACGCGCGCAGCGCCCGCTTGCGCGTGTTAGGCTCGGCGGCGAGTGAAGATGAGGCTGCTGACGAGAGCTGCGAGCGGCGTACGGACGTGTTCTGGGGCGCCAAGGAGCTGTACTACGCGGGCAAGAACGACCACCTGGAGGTCGTCGCGTGGCTGCAGCAGCACACGGCGCCGCCGCCCACGCACATGTTCTTCGTGACGCTCGAGGAGGCCGCGCGCAACGGCAACCTGCCCATGGTCAAGTGGCTCTGCGAGGTGCGCGGCGAGTGGTCGCCCTACGCGGCCGTGCTGGCGGCCGCGGGCGGTCACCTGGACGTGCTCAAATGGCTGCGGCGCAACCTGTTCAGTTCGTGCCCGTCCATCCCCATGGACGACGCTGCGGCCAACGGCCACCTGCACGTCGTCCAGTGGCTGCACGACAACTCGGCGTACTGCGGGACGGCCGCCATGAACAACGCCGCGGCCAACGGCCACTTGGCTGTAGTCGAGTGGCTGCACACCCATCGATCCGAGGGCTGCACGACCGAGGCGATGGACCAGGCGGCGAGCAACGGACACCTGAGCGTTGTCCAGTGGTTGCACACCAACAGATCTGAGGGCTGCTCGGTTGACGCCATGAACTTGGCGGCGCGGCACGGCCATCTGTCCGTCGTGCAGTGGCTACACACCAACCGGACGGAGGGCTGCTCGACCCGCGCGATGGACTACGCGGCCTGGTACGGCCACCTGAACGTCGTCCAGTGGCTGCACACGCACAGGACCGAGGGCTGCACGTCGGCGGCCATGGATTGGGCGGCCGGCGCCGGCCACCTACACGTCGTCCAGTGGCTGCACGCGCATCGCGACGAGGGCGGCACGCGAGGCGCCATGAACCTGGCGGCGCGCAACGGACACCTACACGTCGTCCAGTGGCTGCACGCCCACCGCGAGGAGGGCTGTTCCAGCGAGGCGATGGACGGCGCCGCGGCCAACGGACACCTGGACGTCGTCGAGTGGCTGCACTCGTACCGGACCGAGGGCTGCACGGTCGGGGCGATGGACCGAGCCGCCGGCGGGGGCCACCTGCGTGTGGTCCAGTGGCTGCACGCCAACCAGAAGGAGGGCTGCACGCGGCGCGCCATGAACGACGCGGCGACGCACGGACACCTGGACGTGGTCAAGTGGCTGCACTACAACCGCGAGGAGGGCTGCTCGGCCGACGCGATGGACGGCGCGGCCGCTGGCGGGCACTTCGAGGTGCTGCTGTTCCTGCGCGCCGAGCGCGCCGAGGGCTGCTCGTCACGCGCGTTCGTCAACGCCACGAGCGCCGGCGAGCTCGAGATCCTGCAGTGGCTCTTCCACCACTTCCGCGCGCGCTTCGGCGGCGACCGCCTGCGGCTCTTCGCGCTCGGCAAGTTCTACGTCACGGACTGGCTCAAGCGCGAGGCCGGCATGGACGACGACGAGTACGACGACGACGACCGGCGGCCGCGCGAGCTGCCGCAGTAGACTAAATAGGGCGAACGCAGTATTTAACGAGAACCACCAGCCGCGCGGCCGACGTCCGCCGACGTGCCGTGCCATGCCGTCACTTTGCCTAGCAACGCTCATCCAGCGCCACCACCAGCATCACGTCACCAGCATCGAGCACATCCCACGCCAAGGAGGAGCGGCAGCAGCTGCCAGCAGCATCCCCAACCGTAGACGAGCGCGGCGACCCATCCCGGACCCTCAGACAGCGCCGCCAAGGGCGTCCACCGACGAGCGCCTTTCATCGGCATCCTCTGCGACACGTTGGTGCTCCACCGCCGTCCGATCTTCTCATCCAGCGCCGCGCATTCCCGATGGCCGCAGGGCTCCATCCGTGAGCGACCAGCTGGTGATGGCGCCGCGTGCGATACCCGAAGCTCAACAGCCGGTCGGCACCCGGCCACTCACTCGACCACTCCAGTCCAGTCCAGTCCGCATGTGCCGGATGTGTCGCTCTGGTCGCGTCGAGCCATCTGCGCTGCAGAGAATTCTTGGCCGCATGCCAACGCCCCATACGTCGTCAGTCCGACGGACGACGGGAGAAGGGGCGGACCAGCGCCGCTCGGAGGGACACCCAGAACGAGGCAGCACCTGCGAAAACGAGTATCGAGCGGGTTCCGTTTCCGTGACGCCCAAGAAAACCTAAACCAAGCACCTTCAATATCGAATACCATCCGTTGAACGAGCAAATTAATCTGGAAGACGGCGAACTGACGATTTGAGCCAAATGTTGGCGTGATTCAGCGCGGATCGTGCAGGAGAATCCACCAAAGGCGAAAGACTTGAACGAGATCCCGCAATATCCTGCCTTTCGCCCTCGCTATCCATCCGCCGCGAAATCTAGCTCGTCCCGTCGTATAGACGCATCGAGCCAAGCCGACGAGCGGTCGCGCGCCAAGGTTTGCCGTGCATACGCTTTTCACCAAACCCGTCTCGATGTGTGAAGTCGCAGCACCACGATTTGCTTTTCCTACGCATGCCGCCTGTTTCGGCTTCAAAAGAGCCATCAAGCAGTGATTACAGAATCAGCTTGTCCTGTTCAGTTTTGTGTCGAACATTTGCTTCGTCTGGTCGTGACGAGCCCTGATTTCCTCGGTCGCGAAACGGTTGGGCCCACAAGCTCGCGCCCGTCACGCGTTCACCCACACCATATGGTCAACGTCTCCCGCCAAGACTCGATCAAAGTATGGCGGCACCGGCTGGCGGCCACGGCCCCTACGTGCCCAATGGCGATCCACCAGCTGTTGACGCAAATCAACGCACCCGTCGCCGCTTTATATGGCGTTTAGTATGGCGCTCTTCCGCCGCGCGAAAAAGGCGGTTCGTTTTGCTCGCTCGCTCGCTCGCCTCTTATCCTTCGGCGCTGACTCCTCGCCGCTTCGCGGACGTCCTTTGCCTTGACCATACAAAGTCCAAGTGTAAACCGGCTTGAGTAGAGGTGCGCACCTCGGCGACCGCCTCCCCCAGCATCATTATCCAATCCGCTCCGTGCTCGACAGACCTCGGCCTCCCCCCATCCCGACCGCTTCCCCACAATGGTCTGCACCAAGTACATGAGCGTCTCGGCGCTGATCGCCGCCGCTGCGCTCGCCGCGGGCGTCGACGCCACGGCGCTGGCCTCGGGCATCGCCTACGCGCCGTGGCACCACACGTCGGTGGACGCGTCGGTCATCGCGAGCGACTTTGCCATCGTCGGCACCTACTTCCAGCGCGTGCGCACCTTCCAGACGCTCTTCAGCTCCGTCAACGCCATCGAGGCGGCCGCCTCGGCCGGGCTCAAGATCGCCGCGGGCGTGCAGATGACGGACGCGTCGCTCATCCAGACCGAGATCGACGCCGTCTGCTCGGCCGTGCAGTCGTACGCCTCCTCGGTCGAGGCCGTGTACGTGGGCAACGAAAACCTCGTGAACGCGGACGGGTCGTTCGGCTCGGTCTCGGCGTCCGAGCTCGTGGGCTACATCGACCAGGTCAAGGCCTGCGTGTCGGACTACGGCATCCCTGTCGGCACGGTGCAGCGCATCAACGAGTGGCTCGAGACGGACAACGCCGCGACGCTCAAGAGCGCGTGCGACGTCATCGGCGTCAACATCTACCCGTTCTTCACCAACGGCGACGACTCGGCCGTCACCAAGCTCGAGACGCAGTACCAGCAGCTGACCACCGCCGGCTACGACGCCAGCACGCTGCACGTGACCGAGACGGGCTGGCCGTACGCCGGCTCGACCTACGAAGGCAACACGCCGTCGTACGACGGCATGCAGCAGTACATCAACGACTTTGCGTCGTGGTCCGGCAGCGATGCGCACTACTTCTTCATGATGTTCGACACGACCACGAGCTACTCTGGCGAGGACTACGAGACGCACTTCGGCCTCTTCGGCTCGGACTGCACCACGCAGCACGTGACCATCCCGTCGGGCGACGGCACCACCGTCTCCACCAACACGACGTCCACCGCCAGCTCCACGACCGACGACTACTCGGACGACTACACGGACGAATCGACCGACGACGACCAGACGGACGCCTCCACCACTGAGGAGGTCGCTGCCACCGAGGCCCCGGCCGCCACTGAGGCTCCTGCTGCCACCCCGGCCCCGACCACGGCCGAGGACACGACGACCACCACCGAGACTACGGAGGCCCCGGCCGCCACGGAAGCTCCTGCTGCCACGGAGGCCCCTGCCGCCACGACCACGGAGACCACGGAGACCACGCCGGCCACCGACTCACCCGCCGTGACGCCCGCTGCCACCGGAAGCAGCAAGAACTGCGCCATGTAAGCGTCAGTGTCCGTGTCCCTGTTACGTCGAGGAGGAGGCACCCCTGTTGGCGAGCCCACTACCCTAGACGACTACTTGTTCGGCTCTGAGCGGATGCGTCCTGCATTGCATTCTCACCACCGGCCCGCCGGTTTTTGCCATGGAAACACGAGCAGCGTTTGGCAGTAACCTCAAGTAGAGACCCCGCCTTGTACAATGACTTGGCCCCTTGCGTTTTTTCTTCTCGTCTCTTGCTTGCTCAACCCAATCCGTGTTGGCGACCTCTTCAGCCCAGGTGCATTGCTCCTTGTTCCTCCTGCCGCCAATGCAGTCCGGCGACTTGCTCAGCCTCACGAATGCACACTACACTCCATTCAACTCGTCACAGTACTCACTTCTCGTTCCCTCTCTCGCTCATTCCCGTTGTAACTACTGCTACCTGGCTACTTTACATGCTGGTGGCTCGCTCATAGTACTGCAGACTCGGCCGGCCGAAGACCGAGTGCTGCGACGCATGGCGCGCCAGCGGCCGCTGCTGCTGGTACTCCTGCTGCTGCGCCAGCCTCCGCATGAATGCCACGCTGTTGACTCGCTCCCGCCCTCCTCCTCCTCCTCTGCTACTGCCTCCGCCAGTTCCAGGCAGCGAGTACGACCCGTTGGCGCCGAACGAGGCCGTGGTGGCTGTGCGCTTGCGCAGCGTGGACGAGAAGAGCTTCTTCCGGCCGCTGAGCACGTCGGGCAGCACCTGGAAGACCTCGAGCTTGGCGTTGATCTGCGGGATGGCGTACTCGCCCACGCGCTCTACCTGGCTCTCAATCGACACGAGGTCCTCGTACATGGCCAGCCAGTCAGCCACTCGCCTCGTCACCAGGATCTGCCCGCCGTCACCCATGTCGCCCACCTCGTTCGCAATCACCTCGGCCGCGCCAGTGTAGATCATCTTGCCCGTGACCGCGTGGACGTCCAAGATGAGCGGTCCGTCGGCTTCCACAGCGTCGTGGATGCCCATGCGCACTCGCAGCCCGTTGAAGATGAGCCGGTGGCCAGACCGGAGCTTGCGCGTGGCCGGCAGCGCGCCGTGCAGCTCCTTGGGCCACTGGGCGACCAGCAGCTGCAGCTGGACGTCCAGGCAGTACTCGACGGCCTCGCGCACCGTGTGGAAGGCGAGCTGGAAGGCGTCGCCCGCCGTCGTGATCTCGTAGCCGCGGTACTTGGCCAGCAGCGAGCGCAGGATGTTGTCGTGCAGCTCGGTCGCGCGCTGCATCATGGAGCCGTCTCCAATAGCCCACAGCGCGCTGGATGACTCAATGTCCGTGAAGACGAACACGGGGTTCACCAGCGGCGGCTCGACGAGCTCGTGCGCCAGCGTGTCCCTCGGCGTGGCCAGCTCGCCGCCCGCCTGCATGAGCCGCGCCTGCATCTGCGCCTCAATGTCGTCCGGCAGGCAGTAGTGGCACGCCTGGAGCACACACACCTGGCTGCACATGGTCGTGACGGCCAGCATGAGCCCCGAGAGGCCGTAGACGATGGACGAGACGCTAAGGAAGCCGATGAGCGTCTCCTCCTTGTCCGGGAAGGCGTACATGACGACCGACGCGAGCTGGTACTGCAGCGAGAAGAGCACGTACACGGCCATGATGCGCGTGAGCCGCTGGTAGATCGGCGACGTGACGAACTGGCCGCGCACGTTCTCGTACTTGCGGCCGCCCACGCGCAGCCGCAGGATGAGCCACAACATGTAGAAGAAGCTCAGGAACTGCAGGAAGTAGGTGGTCAGCAGGCAGCGCTGCGTGGCCGTCGTGTAGCCGCCGTTGACCGCCGACAGCGTCACCTCGACCGCCGCGTAGGCCACGATCAGCCCGTGCAAGTAGCAGGCGTAGGCTCGGATGCGCTGGCGCTCCTTTTCCGGCCCGCGGTCCATCGACTTGGTGGCCAGGTGCGCCAGCTCGAAGGTGAGCGGGAACATCCACACGGCCACGCCGAAGAGCAGCGTGTCGCCCAGACACAGCAGCGCCGTGACGCCCGCGTCGCTGCTCGAGCGGAAGTTGAGCGCCGTGTAGATGCCCATGGTGCTGTAGCGCTCGTAGAAAGCGGCCGACCCGCTCGTGCTGCTGGCCGCGGCTTGCTCCGGCGCCACGCGCACGTACACGAGGTACACGAGGCGAGCGGCGTAGTAGGCGCTCAGGTAGCTGAAGAAGGCCACGAACAGCCAGCGCACGCTCGACACGTGCAGATCCCAGTGGCGCCGCAGCCGCAGCGTCGTCAGCGCCGTGGCCACCAGCGACAGCGATATGGCGCTTAGTGACGCCGTCGCCCACACCATGTCGTTGGTCTTGTCGGTCTCCTTGTTGGTCTCCTGGTCGGTCTCCTGGTCGGTCTCCTGGTCGGTCTTCTTGTTGGTGTCCTGGTGGCTGTGCGGCCGCTACCGGCGCCGGACCGGGTGCTACGGGCGCCGCAAAGACAGGAGAACGCGCTGGACGCTTTGGGGAGGCCGCGCGCGCCGCGGGGAAGCCGCCGCGCAGCGTCCGGCGAGTCGATCACGCGCGCAAGGGCGTAGAGCCTGATGTGGCTGCTCAGCGCGGGGGAGAGCGGCCGACGAGTCGAATTCTGGCAAACGTACCAGCTATTTCCGTGAATTTTGGAAAGGTGGAGGCTTGTTAAGCGCGGCTGATTGGACGAAAACCGTCCGCAGCAGCAACTGGCGTCACCACATGGCTCGGACAACATACTGAAACCAAGTCAATCCCTGGCCAAGAATGGTTCTCCTCCAGCTTCTCATGGGAGCTCGTGGATGGATTCCTGCCGTTGACGGCGTCGGAGCGACACCATCATCAACGAAAGCAATGCGCCTGCTTACGAGGTATAAGCCTTACCCGCCGCCACAGCGTGCGGGTCGGCGTACGGCGGCTCCGAGCGCGGCGAGCGTGATCAAGCGACGGCTTCTCGTCAAATGCACGTCAACAATTCTTATGTAAGGGTCTCGACTAAGTACGACGTTAGAGCTGGATAGTGAACTCGGCGAGCTCGACGTGCTCTCCGAAGGCGCAGAGCGGCGGGTCGTGCGGCTGGTAGTCGAAGCCCAGCGACGCGTAGAAGCCGCGCGACTGCTGGTTCCACGCGGGCGTGGTCAGGAACAGGCTCTTAAACCCCTGGTCCTTCGCCCAGTCCATGAGACTCGCCATGAGCGACCGGCCGATGCCCAGCCGATGGTGCTCGACGCTCACGAACATGGTGCGCACCTCTCCCTCGGTCTCCGTCTTGCGCTCCAGCCCGACGATCCCGGCAATGCGCTCGCCCTCCGCATTGGTAGCCATTGCGACCCAGAAGTTGCCGCCGGGAGCCACGTAGACGCCCGAGATGTCGGCCAGGTCCGTCTCGACCCGCTTCTGGGCGTACGCGCGCCAGTGCGGCTCGAACTCGCCCGACGGGACGGCCACGCGCTCCGTGATGACCCGCAGGAAGAGCTTGGCGACGGCTTCTTGGTCCGTGGGCACGAACGGCCGGATGGAGATGACTGGCTTGGCGATGGAGTTGGTGGACTCGACGGACTGCGTCATTGTGGACTGGAGCTGCCGGCTTTGCGGTGTGATTCGAAATGGGGCGTGCAGGCGGAGACCTTTCGGGTGTCGATGGAGCCATGTGAGCTCGTTACGCTCCTCCAATCGGCCGCTCTTCCTATCGAGCTGGTGCCGTTGAGTCGATGGGATGAGCAGGTGATTGGAGCGACACACAGTCAGTCAGTGAATCGGGGACGAAGTGGCTTGACTTGGCACCGATTCAAGAGCCAAGAGGAACGTTCCGACGCCTGCATAGCCGCCACATTGCGGCAGCTTCAGTATCAGTCGCCTTCATCAGAGAGAGCACCAACCACGTCCACCACTGGGACAAGGGAATGAAAAGAGATAGATAGAGAGTGTTTCCACGGGTCTTTACAGGTGCTTGACGAACTCGGCGAGCTCGAGGCCGTCGTGCATCATCATGGGCGGCTCGTGCAGCTGATAGTTGAAGCCCAGCGACGCGTAGAAGCCGCAGGACTGCTCGTTGATGGCCAGCGTCGTGAGGAAGAGCCGCTCGAACCCGCGGGTCTTCGCCCAGTCCACCAGCGTCGTCAGCAGCGCGCGGCCGACGCCCAGCCGGTGGTGCTCGACGCTCACGAACACGGTGCGCACCTCTCCCTCGGTCTCCGCCTTGCGCTCCAGCCCAATGATCCCGGCGATCCTCTCGCCTTCAGCATTTGCAGCCACGGCGACCCAGAAGTTGCCTCCAGGGGCCATGTAGGCGCCTGGGATGTCGGCCAGGTCGGTCGCGAGCCGCTTATGCGTGTAGCCAGTCCAGAAGGCGTGGAACTCGTCCGACGGGTCCGAGAAGCGCGTCGCCATGACCTCGCGGAAGAGCTTGGCGACTTGGTCGTGATCGCTGGAGACGAACGGACGGACGGAGATGACCGGCTTGGCTGGCATCGAGACGGAGGGGCTGGACGACTGGGTCATGGCTGCTGGAGCTGGGTCAATGGAGAATGGCTGCCGCTAATATACGCCTGAAGGCTCCACGCCCAGGCGTCGCCCAAGGTCATGAGGGCCATCTCATCGGTGTCGCATCCAATCGCGCGGTAATCTCCCAGTCACCTCATCAAACGGGAGGCTAACTCATGGAGGATGTGATTCTAAAACGCACAAGTGTCGGTTTTAAAACCAGCTTTCATCATCCAAAACGAGCCAAAACAAGCACTCTCCTAAAAAGCAAAACGCAGCTGTCCAGACGGTAAAACATGCCTATTCGGTGTGTAAAATCTACCCGAGGCGCTTGACGAACGTGGCGAGCTCGTAGTACGGCGGGTCTCGGAAGAGCGTCGGCATGGGCTCCCGCGGCTGCAGCTCGAAGCCGAGCGACCGGTAGAAGCCGGTGGACTGCTTGCTCTTGGCGCCCGTGGCCAGCACGAGCCGCTCGAGCCCGCGCTCGGCCGCCCATTGCTCGAGGTGCGCCATGAGCCGTCGGCCGACGCCTCGCCGATGGAACTGCACGTCCACCGACACGCGCTTGATCTCCCCCTCGGCCGGCGACGTGCGCTGCAGCGCCACCATTCCCACCACCACTTCCTGGCCGCCCTCGTCGGTGGCTGTAGCGACCCAGAAGTTGCCGCCGGGCGTCACGTACGTCTCCTCGACGGCCGCCATGTCGTTCGCGAGCACCCACTTGACGATCTCGTGCCAGCGGTGGCGCTGCGACTCGTCGTCGTCCAGACACATGGACGCCTCGGCGAAGATGCGCGCGACAGTTGGCAGGTCTTCCGGTCGGAACTGCCGCACCGAGATTGTGCTCTTGGGCTCCACGTCGACGCTCTCGGCGGTTAGCGCGCTCTCCATGCGGTCGACGGCGGTCTGGGCCATCTCTTCGACGATGCCGTTGCCGTGCGGTCTCAATAACAAAAGATGAAGTGGGCACCAGGCGGGCACTCGGCGAGTCGCTGGACATGGGCTGGAGCGTATCGGAGCTCATCCCATCGCCCTGCTCATCCTATCGGCCCAGTCACTCAGTCAGGTCCTTCACCTGGACTTCGGGCTCTGAAATGATGGACTCTCTTTCGGTCACCATGGACTTCCACGTAAGCATACACTTGACCCAACTTCTCCGACACTACTTGAGCGAGCGCTTGCGGCCGGCCGCGCGTCTTGGACGCCACCGCGACCACTTGCCGAAGGCCTCGAGCGTCTCGTGCACGGCCGCCGAGGCCGGGACGAACGCCAGGATGAGCGCGAACACTGAGTCGGGAGCCGCCAGCAGCGGGTGGACGCGCGCTCTCTCGCGGCGCTCGAGCCCCAGACACCGCCGCGTGCACGCGCAGACCGCGTCTCCGCCTTCAAACGGACACCGACACGCGGCCTCGCGCGCGTACTGAACCCTGGCGCAGTGCCGAGCCATGACGAGCAGCCGCACGTGGTCCCAGGCGGCGGAGCGCACGAACCGCCGGCCTAAAGTGGCGACGACTTGCGCGCCGGAGCGTCTTCTTGACCGGCTGCGAGTAAGACAGCGCCTGTATGACTCGGACGAGTCGGACGAGTCGGATGAGGACGAGCAGGACGACGCGAGGGGCAGCGACTGCACCCGGGCCACGTGCACAATGAAGGCCGAGGCGACACCGACGGCGCGCGGGTTGAGTTGGTTGAGCCGGGACCAGACAGGCTCCATGCCTCGCTGGGCGGCGTTCTCGAGCCCCCGAAGGAGCCACCGGAGCGCCTCGGGGGCAATGTCGCTGGCGTTGGCGAGCTCCCAGGCCGCGGGGACGCGGACGTTGCGGACGGCGAGCTCGACTGCCGGCTGATGGGTCACTACGACCGCCCAGTCCTCGTCCTTGGAGGCCACGGCGGCGCACAAGGCGCGCAGTGGCAGGCTCGGGCGGTGGGCGTTGTGCGCGGCCACGGCGTCCAACAGCCGCAGTGTCTCGGCGCCGGTGGAGCTCTGACAGGCCCACTCGAGTGCGTCGTGGTCGACGTCCGGCCAGTGAAGACAGTCGCCGAAGTCGGCGCGGTGGTTACGGCAAGTGGCCATGTGCTGGCTGCGCTGGCGGTAGAACCAGGCGAGCAGCGCGTCCACGACTGGCGGCGCCAGCGAGCGCTCGTACGCGGCCACGATCAAGTTGCGGTCCGCCGGCTCGTGGCGCCACTGGCAGCCTGCGGCGAAGAGCATGTCGAGCATGGCCACCGCGCGCTGCGGCTCGCCCGGGTCGGCGTACTTGACGGCCAGCGCCAGCAGCGAGTTGCCGTGCGCGTCGGTCGCCCGAGCCACGGGCTGCTGCAGCCGCTGCAGTTCGCGCGCGACCTCGGCCACGTCGTACCGCCAGAAGCTGTCGGCCCAGTTCGTGCTCATGTTCAAGCCCGACGTCCACACGACAAGTGACGGACGGACGGAGCAGGCCGGTGCCGGTCGAGCTGGGGGAAGGAGACGAGACCGACCCGACCCGACGGACCTGCACGCTTTTGAAGGACTCCGTGGGGAGGGGCTGCAGCTCCGCGGCCGGCGTCAAGACGCGCGCCACTGTCTGTCTGTCCGACCGTCAGGAAGTTCAGGCGCATTGGCATCCAAGTGAGGCATCGAGCGGCCAAAATGACTTGATGTCTGTAAGTCGGCAAGTTGCAGCGCGACCGAGGCTCATCTCCGTGCACTTTGCGACACTAACCCAAGGGATGGGCAATCAGCGGGGCGACATCAATCCTACCTTGATTAAAGTATGCTCAGCAGTCTGATGTGCATCATCCCTCCCTCGAACAAGTGAGCTCTCGCCAATCGTCTTGCTTGCACTAAGCTTTTGCCAATGAGATATGAGGCGCGTTGGACGCGGAAACGCGTGTGATGACTGTTGAGTGCCCAGCCTTGGTGATCAACTCCAGTAACTGCAAGTGGCTACACTGTTCGCCATCGTCTTGGCTTCATCATGGGCCACCACCGATCGTGGTGCTTGACGTGTTTCGAGCTGTTCTCGTGTCCCCTGAGGCGAGCTCAACTCTCCATGTTCGCTGGGAGCACAACACAACCACACTACGGAGCGCTGCACTGCTGAAGAAGTGGTGCTCTGGCTGCGGACGGTTGGGTCGTCAGATGTTGACAGCGGATGGATGGATCATGTGTTCGGTCTGTCCCTCTCGGACCATCATGGGGGCAGGCACCCGAGAGTCGACGGCTCTGGAAGACGGCGTTGCATCGAGTGCTGCTGCTGATTGGCGCGGATGAATTGATATATTTGACTGGAGACAGAGACGAACGCGGGTCCGAGCCGGACGCATGGCTTGCTGAGGTTCAGCTCTTCAGCTCGAACGCTTCGGTCCCTTCGGCCCTCCAACACGGGAAAGGAGACAGACCAACGCCGGGACCGAGCGCGAAGTGGAGGCGGATGATAAGCCACGACGAAGAGACGACGGACGCACACCAAGATGTGACGACTAGCATCGCGTCGAGCAACTCGGCGGTCCATTCAATGACTCCATTGATGATGTATCAATTGCCATGCCTGCCAAATACTAGTATTTTTGTGCCTTCAGTTTGAATCATACAGATGTGGTCCACACGACGAACCAAATCCGCCACACAATTCGCCACCACGCAAGCTTCCAGCAATATGAGCAAGGTACCCCAGCTCCGCGCCGACGGCGCCCCCTCCCCCGCGCCCCCCTCGCCTCCTACACCCCCCACGTCCTCCCCACCTGTCACCCTGCCCGATCCGCGTCCGCCAAGCCCTCTTTCACCCCCACCCGCTCCCTCCAGCCCCCAAGAAGACGTCGAGAGCGACGACCCCGACCCCGAGAACAAGCCCGAAGTAGAAGAAGAAGAAGAAACTCCTTCACCGCCACCGGCCCCAGCACCAGTACCAGCAGACACCGAAGCCGCGGCGCTCGCTCTGTCCTCGACCGACTGCTGCGCGCGCCTGTGTCTACGCTTGAACGCCAGCCTTCGCCCGCTATTAGCATCGCTGGCTGCCATGTCCAAGAGCGAGAAGAAGGTCTGCCTACTCACCTCGCTGTCCATCTCTTCACTCGCCAAGCCGGCACCGCAGCGCACGCCTCGGCCGCGCGGGGCCGGCGCCAAGGCGCGCAGCCGCTTCGCGTACTGGCTGCCTCTGGTGGGCGAGGTGTGCCGCGCGGCCTTCCTGGCGGCCTTTGGCGTCTCGCACTGCTCGCTCACGCGGCTTCGGCGGCAGCTGGCGCAGGACCAGCGGCTCGTGCCGGCGCCGCACGGCAACGCGCGCAACGCCAACGCCAAGAAGCTGGACGACGCGCTGCTCTCGAGCTGGCTGCGTGAGGTAGCCGAGCGCGAGGGCGAGGCGGTGACGACCAGAGCGAGGGTGAGGCGAGGAGAGGGAGCGCAGCGCAAGCGCGCGGTGGTCGAGCGCCGGCATATTCAGCTGCCCGTGCGCTGCACGTGGGAGCTGCTGCTGCAGGAGTTCAAGGCGTACGCCGAGCAGGAGGCGCCGCAGACCCACGTGCCGTCGCTCGCCTCCTTCCGACGCATACTGAGCGACAAGTGCCCCGACATTAGAGTGGGTGGCATCGCCACCACCCCGAGCAAGCCCAAGCCGGCTGTGTGAGAAGAAGTCCAGGTCGGGAGGTCTAGTTTAACTTATAGTATCAATGCAAGAGACCGTCAGGCGGAGCGTCCAGTCGCCCTCCGAGTCCAGTCCGGCCGCCTAACTCTTCGCAGGCGGCTTGACGTTCCAGGCACAAGACGACAAGCCGACGGCGAACGCCTGGATGGGAGCGAGCGGGTAGCGGAAGTCGAGCGCGAACTTGGACTTGGAGAACTTGCCGAACTGCATGACGACGCGGTTGGCGCCCGTCGGGTCGAGCCCGGCCGTGGGTCCGCTCTCGGCGCGCGCGCTCGGCACGGGCTCGTCCTCGACCACGAGCATGAAGTTCTTGGCGCTCGCCTCGCGGATGCGGCCGCCGTGGAACTTGAGCATGAGCGAGCTCACCTCGGGGCACCACACGGGCAGCTTGGAGCCGATGCGGATGCGGTCGCTCGTCGGCGCGTCGAACGTGAACCGGTGCTTGCGCTGGTGCAGCGGCGACGGAGACGTCAGCAGTTCCCGAGATGGAGTTCCGCGCGGGGTTCCGCCCGACGGAGTCACGGACCGACTCACGCGCGGGCACCAGACGACGCGCGACCGCCGGTCGTCCATGACGGCGGGCACGACCACGTGGAAGCAGCGCATCTCGGACCCGGCGATGCCCGCGGCCTTGGTGAAGTGGGAAATGTCGGCCAGCAGCTGCCGGTCCGCTCCCTCGGTCAGCGCCGGAGCGTTCTCTCGGCGGCCGGGCCCGATACTAGCAGCAGTAGTCGACGACACGGACGCGTCGACGTCGGGAGTGCCGGTGCCCGCGTCCTCCTGCGTGTTGCAGCACGTGAAGGTGCTGAAGCTCTGGTCGCAGCCCTCGCAGCCGCACGAGTAGAGCTTGAAGTTGTGCTCGCCCACCTTGCGCAGCACGGCGCAGTAGTGGCCGGTGGGCTCGTCCGCGCCGTCGCCGCGCTCCGGGAACGTCTCGTACTGCGAGATGAAGAAGTTGCCGCCCACCTGCTTGGCGCTCAGCAGGAACTGGTCGCTGTTCCAGTACATGCGGTACTGCGTCTTGTTGGCGCGCTCGACCGTCGAGTACGTCCACGACTTGGCCTGCGTCGGGCTCAGACACTCCTCGCTCATGTACTCGCGCGCGTGCCCGCTCTCCAGCATGTCCATGTCCTCGAACTTCTCCTTGCGGATCGCCGTGCCCCACTCGGCGCCTCCGGGGGCCATGACGCAGTCGGCGGCCCGCGTCTCGTCCAGCAGCGTCGAGCTGCTCAGCCGGTTCGTCAGCAGCTTGGTCGCCTTCTCCAGGAACGTCATGCTGCCAGCTGCTGCCACCGGCTCGGCACTGCCACTGTTGATACTGCTGAAGCTCGAGGGAGGAAGCCCATCGATCGGAGGAGGC
The DNA here is from genome assembly GCA_023338065.1 of Phytopythium montanum. Lineage (NCBI taxonomy): Eukaryota > Oomycota > Peronosporomycetes > Pythiales > Pythiaceae > Phytopythium > Phytopythium montanum. The sequence continues at coordinate 18,245 of JAADXY010000096.1, forward strand.
GGGAGATGCGACAGGTTGTCCGTCTGGATGTGCAGGCTCGGACGCATGGAGTCCGTCATCTCGACCCGAGCACCGGCGGCCGGCGGAGAGGAGAGGAGGCGCGGCGTGGACGCTAAAGCTCTGGAAATCCCGAAATGAAAGCTCGTGTACTTTCGATGAGGGAGGAGGCAGACGAGGTGGTCTGGAGTGGCTCGAGCGCGAGGGCGGAGCGGGCGAGAGGGCTCGAGCCAGTCGGCAGGCGCGACCCGAGCACGAGGACGGGGGCTCAGACCGCCTAGCTGCGCCTGACGAGCTCGCGTGGACGCTATTAATACCTGGGCGGCCAAACGCGGTTGAGACCTTGAGGGTGGTGTCCGATCCAAACTTGCGGCTCTGGACCTGATGCTGGCGGCAGGACGCGATAATAGACGGTTTGGCGACGGGAATAGACGGCGAGGCGCGGCTTGAACCTTGGCAGACCAGACGCGCGCTATTGATAGCCGCCCAATGAGTCGTGGCGTCCATTCTGAGCAGCAGCCAACGCCTTGAGAGCGGTCCCACCTCGCGGCCTATCACCTCTTGGGCAGGCTCTCACCCTCCACGGCCTCGCGCGCTTCAGCGTCGCCATCATCAGCGTCCACGGGTTCTCCTCCATCCCCTTCGACCGGTACCTGAGGTATCTGGTCTTGGTCGATCTGATCGACTGCTTCCGCCTCAGGCCGACTCACTGGCTCGGTAGCTGTGATCGCCGCCGTCACGTCCGCGCCTTGATCTCCATCTCTAGCGTCCAGGCGAGCCAGCACCGGCGCGACCTTCCCGACCATCGCGGCTTCGCTCCGCTTGACGGCTCTCCACGCCGCCTCGACCTCCTTGACGGCCAGCGTATACCTACCGTTCATCTCGATCGCGTACGACTTGACTGGTGCCTGCATGGCCTCCCACGTGCGTCTGCGCTCGCCCTGCCGCCTCCACACGCCGCCGACCACCGCGTCCTCCGTCCACACGCACACAAGCTCAAGACTGGGCTTGTTCTTGTCTCTGGCCGGCGCCTCTACTCCGTCGGCGGTCAATGGCTCCGCCTGCTGACAGTAGAACCCGAGCGCGCGGTCCGGACGGAAGCTACGAGGCACCGACTTGCGGAACACGCCGGTGAACTCCGGCACGACCACGAGCGTGCGCTTGCGCTTCTTCTTCGGGCCCGACAGACACGCCGTTGCAGCTGAGAAGACGCGCGAGACGCCGGTCATGATGAACCGAGCGACGCTCTCGGCTCCCTTCATCACCAGAGCGACGACCGCGACGACCACAGGCAGTAAGATGGTCGATAGCAGGATGGCAACGACAGTCGCGACGAAGAGGATGCCCATGAGCATCACATGGGAGCGCACGAGCTTGACGACGAGTCCGTACTTGCCGAGCGCGTCGTAGGTGGCGGCCTTGTCCAGCAGCAGCGCGTACAGGTCGGCGCTGCTGGCGTCCGGGTGGCTCTCGAGCAGCGACGAGAGCCCGACGGAGCGCATGACCCAGCGCAGGTCCACCAGGTTGGCCTTCATCAGGTCTGCGTTGCCGTACATCCAGGCCGAGAAGGCGAAGTGGATGGCGAGCGTCCAGGGCAGCGCGTGCAGCGCGACCTCGCCCAGCGCCTCGTCGTACGTCGTGCGTACGCTGTACAGGTGCAGCAGGGAGAGCTTGTCGAGCCAGTAGGTGGCGGCCGAGGTGAGCGCGGCGATGAAGAGCAGGATGGGGGACCCGCCGGCGAACATCATGGTGACGAAGACCGAGTTGAGCACCATGGGGTAGCGCACCGACATGTCGAAGTCGGGGCCAGCGTACAGCTTGTCCATCTGCTGCTGGGTCCGGATGGCGCGGTGCCTGGCCCAGCGCGAGACGGGGGCAACAACGAACATCTGCAGGCAGAGCGAGAGCTGCGGCATGACGGCGTTGATGAGCATGGTCGTGGTGATGCCCATGCCGACGCTCGGGTACCACGCGCGCTCGAAGTCCTGGTACTTGCCCTTGAAGAGCTCCTTGACAACAGGCACGGCCGAGAGCCCGAGCGACGCATTCACGAGCAGCACGATGATGGCCGTGTTGAGCAGCTGCGCGCCGAACGTCTTGAGCGCGATCGCCAGCATCTTGGCCGACTCGCTCGAGTGCCGCTCGAACGCCGCCAGCGCGCGGATGATGACCTTGAGCAGCAGGTTGACGACCACCACGACGGCGGCCGCCACCACGATGTACGCGTTCTTGAGCGAGTAGTCCTTGATGAAGGCGCGGCAGGGCACTACGTCCGTCCACAGCCGCTCGGCGCCGTCTACATAGCCGTACTGCGCAATGCTGCTCGTCAATGCCGTCGAGCACAGGCAGTACAAGACGTGACTCGCCAGGTATGTCTCGCAAATCTGGCCGCCCTCGACCACGAGCGTCTGGTAGTCGAAGCACGGCAGCGTGGAGCACTCGTCGTTGCTCGACTCGGACACGCACGGGTCGGTACAGCGCGTCGGCGACGGTTTCGACGGTCCGTACGACGGCGTGAAGGCCAGCGGGTTGACGACGCCGTTCGAGTACGCGATGTGGTACAGCGGGTGGCCGTCCGCGTCGACACCGCAGGCCGCGCTCTGGTCCCACTCGAGATCCCACTTGAGCTTGCGGTTCGAGTTGTACGCCTTGTCGCCGTAGAAGACTTGGGGCAGACTCGACTCGCACAGTCCGGTTGGCGGCATCTTGCTCTGGAAGTCCTGCTGCGCCGACTGCGCCGCCGAGATGACAATCGCCGACGCTAGCAGCAGCACGAATGTTACCAGGTTGGTAAACGACTGGCGGTAGAAGCGGCCACGGTCCGTCACCTCCAGGTTCTCCCACAGGATGTCGGACGGCTCGGGAGCAGTGGTCACCGTCAGCGCGTGCCTGCCGCCGCGGAAGCGCAGCAGCTCCGGCTGGAACCTGCGCACCAGCCAGTGGCCAGAGTGCCGGTAGTCGCGCAGGCACCGGCGGCGCGACTCGATGTTGTTGAAGACCACGAAGGCGCACTCGCACGCGTCCCAATTGAACGCGCGCTGGGTCTTGGTGGCCGCCTTCTTGGCCTTGGCGGCCGCCGTCGCCATCTTCTCCTTGGTCAGCTTGGCCGACGACGCTCTTCGCTGCAGCAGGCCGGTCGGTCTCGCTGGACTCTCGAGCTTGCGCATCTTCTTCTCGAGCTTGTCCTTCGCCTTGGCAGCCTTCTCCTCCTTCTCCTTGGCCGGCAGCACGTCCCGCAGCTGCTTGATGCTGCGCTTGGCCTTGTCGAGCCGCACCAGCAGCATGTCGAGCTTCTTCATGGACGCCTGGATGAGCTTCTCGTCCGCCGCCTTGAACGTCGACGGCGACACGCGCTTCTCCTCGTTCAGCGTACGCAGCAGCGTCTTGGTCTCCGAGATGCTCTTGGTCAGCGCCTCCATGGACAGGAAGGCGCGCAATAGTCCGCCAGTCGGGTGGCCCACGCTCACCTCGGCGATCCACGTGTCCAGGTACATCTTCTTCCTCTCGGCGGATTGGTTCGTGCCTCGGAGGTGGTCCAGACTCGCGACCGCGCTGTTGTTGACCGCCAGCGGCAGTCGCGAGTGCCTGACCTTCTGCCTGCGGCCCCAGCAGCAGCCGAACCAGAGCGGGAAGAACTGGTCGCGCGTCGTCGGGTCATACAACCCGTTGAAGTGCTGCAGGATCTCCTCCTCCGTCGCGTCCGACGGCAAGCCGCGCACGAAGACGGCATACTTGGCCGGCGTCAGGTTCTCCGTCAGGTGCAGGTCGATCGCGAGGCGCACTTGGCGCCAGTAGAAGACGCAGAAGAGCGCGAAAAAGAGCGAGTAGGCGCAGTCGCTGAACGTCAGGATCCACGTGACGCGGTACGGGTCCGTCGTCAGCGGCGTCGTCACCGTCGTCCACGAGCAGTCTATGTCCCCGACAGGAGCGCATAGCTGCGTGTTGTTGGCTATCTGGCTGTTGACGCCCTGGTTCCCCAGTGAGGCGTACGCGAGCTGCAGAGGGTCCACCATCTTGCTCGTGATGCCGTGGCCGTACTTGTTGAGCACGATCGCAGGCAGCGCCAGCACCCCCATGACGAGGAACGTCACGCTCAGGTACTTGGTCAGCATGAAGTACAGCTGCAGGCCGATGCCTAGCGCGCCGATGTCGCTCATCTTGGCCTTCCACGCCGACTTGGTGCCGCGCGCCAGGTGGTTCAGGCGCGCGTTGGCCTTGGCGATCTCGGCCATCGCCTTGAAGTTGTGGCTAGCGACCAGAGCTGGTGACGCGTCCACGGGATTCCCCAGCGAGCTACCAGCGTCCGATCCGCGGCGAGGATTCTTGACTGGCATCGCGGGGGTCAAAGCGCTGTCGTCCGCGTCTTCAACAGTTGCTGAGACGTCCACGACGACGTCTGCCGGGCTGCTGTCTCCACCGCCAGTACCCTCGAGCTCATCATTGGTGGCGACCACACTGCTGTCCGGCGCATCAGGTAGCGTGACTGGCTGATCAGGCGATGGTGCTGTGTCGTTCACGTGCGCCACGTCGATGTGGCCCTCTTCGTTCCCGGGAGGAACTGCGGCAGCCGAGTCGTCCGACATGCTGAGATCAACGCGCTCGCCTCCACCGATCTCGCCGTGTCCTTGGGATGTCTTGAGGAGTGAGCTGAGCCGTTTGCGGTCGTTGGAAACGACTCGGAGGCCAAGCGTCGGGATGGTCTGCAGCCCGTATCCGGTGACGCTTCAGCCAGTTGTTGCCGTCAACCGACGCAAACCGCTTCAATATGTCGACGTTGCTTGGCGTAAGGCGACAGGGGGACGTGTCGTGAGCACTGCGCTGCGTAGTCTCCGCACGAATACGGGAGGGAGCGTCATCAGCTGGCCAGGAGCCTGGCGGTCAAGCCACCTCAGAGCTGCAACCACACTCCTCCGTCGAGCGCTAACCTCCAGCGACGACGCGTTCAGAGCGACCTCCACGCAGGCGCTGGCGCACGGCAACTGCCATCTCGAAGCCTCCTCTATGGAGCTCGTCGACAGCAACTCAGTGAACCACGTCACGCCTTCTTCGACGTACTTGACCGTTCCCTCGCCCCTGTCAAACGCCAGCGTCGAGACAAGACATCCAGCCACACGCGTTGTCCACGCCTTGCCGGCGCTGTTAGAAGCCGCCTCGTGTCCCTGGAAGAGCTCGCGAAGCCGAGTCATAGGGAAGCTGAGCGCGAGCACTTCCTCCCCGTGACAGGCCGCGAGCAGCTGCAGACTCTTGGCGACCTGGAACGCCGCCTCTGCACTCGCCATGACAGCGTCTGAGGCTGCAAATACTTGGCTCGTGAGTCGCTGGACGAACTCTCGCTTGTACTCTACACTCGTGCCGTCGATCAAGTCCAGCTCGTCCCTCTGCGTCGCTCTCGAGATGCGGTGCAGTATCTCGACGCCGGTCTCGTCGAACAGCTTCTGCTGCTTCTCACTCGCAACGCCGGCTACCACCACCAGCGCATGCAGCACCGCGTCCTTGAGGATCATCTGGCGCTCGCGGAACTTGTGGTCCAGCTCTGTCGTCAGCAGCTCCGGCGAGATCTCGACCATCGTCGCCGCGAGATGCAGCCCTTTGATGTTGGCGTTCAGCCGGACGACGTTGAATAGGAGCACGCGCGACCTGGCGATCAAGCCCGTGACTCGGCACAGCTGAGCATGGAGCGCACACACATGGACCAGCAGCGCCTTGTCGTAGCTGACCGCGTTCGCGTCCGTGCGCGCGCTCCAGTCGCTCACCATCTTGAGCTGAGAGGCGGCCGCAGTGCCAGCAACCGCCGAGTTCTCCAACGGAAGTTTGTCTTCCACCACCAATCCCCTCAGGAAGTCAAGACACTCCTCTAGTTGCCAGCACTTCATCGGATCAGCGCTCAGCTCGTCCTTAGATGCGCTGGACGGGAGCATGAGCGGCAGGAGCACGCGCTGGCACAGCTCGCTCAGCTGCAGCGGCTCGTGGCGGAGAAGGTTCCGCGTTCGAGGCGTGCGGAACACGCGGAGACCTCCTTTCAACGCGTCCATCGGTGAGACATTGTTGTCACTGTACAGCTTGGTCAGCGTCGCGCACAGGTTTGTCTGCAGGCCAAAGTCAGACGGTAGAACTGTCAGCCACTCGACCGCATCGACATCAAGCAGCTGCGAACGTACCACGTGCTGAGGGTGAGAGGCGAAGAACTTGGCGCTGCACCGCACCAAAGCCGCGAATGTCCGCCCGATGTACTTGTCGCCCAGCTCCTCACCGTCCGCGCGCATGATCTCCCGCTTGAACGCTTGCCGGGCTTTTAGCAGGTACAGGTCCCGTTTGTTTGCCTGCCGATCGCCAGCACGAAGAGCTGCTTTCTTGAGTGTGTCATTGTCGATCTTGCTTGAATTGTTCGTTCCTTGTCGGACCGGATCGATGGCGCCTTCAGGACTGGCGAACTCGTCTTCGACCATCTTCCGCTTCTTCGCTACTGGTTCATCCGCTGCGCTTGTGGCCGCAGCAATCGCCGCGCCTTGGTTCACGACGTTGATGGAGCGCTTGCCCAGCGGAGACGCGACCTGCGCCACAACTTGCTCCGAGGAAGGAACCACACCCAAAGCCGTCGATTCGTCAAACGCAGCATCCCCTGGGATCTCTGCAGCCTCCCCCTCCGACTCGGAGGCAACCAGTTGCTCGTCGCGCTTCAGGCTCTCTGTAGCCACCAAAGACACGATTGGCTTGTCGGCAGGGATCGTCTTCCGGAGCGCCATCGCCAGCGCGCTCACCCCATTTCCGCTGTCCAATGGCATCGTCGAAGGCGGTGGCTTCGAGGTTCCGTTGCTCTCGCTGCGAGCCGCTTCTGCTGCTGATGAACCGGCCGTCGCCAGTGTGTCTTCGAGTCTGCCGGGGTCTTCAGCTCTGCTTCCCTTATCGTCTTCATCGTCGCTGCTGTCGCTGCTGTCGTCGCTGTCGCTGGAGCTTGAAAGGTGGTTCGTCTCTGGTGCTACTGCCTCTTTCGCCGATTGTACAGCACTGTCAGGGCGAGAGAGAGGCTCCACTTCATCGTCAGACGACGACGCGAGCTCGGCGTCGATTTCGTCGTCTATCGACTTGTGGAGCTCCTCGTCGTGCACGACAGATACCTCTGCTATCGACTCGGAGGCGCGATCCTGCGCCTCCTCCTCCCCCTCCTCCGAGTCGCTCGTCGCTAGTTCGGCGTCGACAGCAGTGCCAATCGTGTCGAAGGTCTGCGTCACCCGTTTAGAGGTGCCCCCAGACTCTTCTGCTCCCCCTTCTGAGTCGCTAGTCGCCAGCTCTGCATCGATCGCCGCGCCAACCGCGTCAGGCACTTGACAGGCATCCACTGTCACGCCTGGTGGTGCTTCCTCCTTCTCTTCGTCCTCCGAGTCGCTCGTCGCCAGCTCCGCCTCAATGGCTGCACTAGCCGCGCGGTCCAATTGTAGTGGCACCGGCTTCTCTTTCTCCTCTCCGTCGCTGTCCAGACCAAACTCCTCAGCGATCGCGCTGGCGATCTCGGCGTCGAAACCGCCCACGTTGGCGTTGCTCACTGTGCGGCTGGCGATCTGACGCGCTATTGCGGACACCGACGCTGTCGTTGCTTCAACCTCACCCTCTGAGTCACTCAGCGCCAGCTCGGCGTCGATCGCGGCGCTCGTCGCGTCCTCAAATGCCAGCGGCAGTGGCAGCGGCAGCGGGCCGACCCCGGGCTCCGTCTGTATGGCCTGATATCGCACTTGCGCTCGCTGCACCTCCTCCGATCCAGTCTCCCCTGTCTGTGCCCCCGCGTGCGCTGTCTGCCTCCCTGTGCCGTCCGTCTGCACTGCAAACGCCCTTATCGCCGGTCGCCGCCTTTCCTGCGTCTTGCGCGCGGCCTCCGAAGCCGCCAGCGCACGCTTGGTCTCGGCCAGCTCGACCAACAGTTCCTCGGCGCGCAGTCGATACTCGCGCAGGCGCTGCGCCGCCTCCTTGAGCCGCGTCTTCGCCGTCTGCCGGTACTCGGCCGCGCGCGCCGCTGCGTCCTCCAGCTCGGCGATCACCGCCGCCTGCTCCTGGATGATCTGCGCCTGCGACAGCCCGCCGTCGAGTACCGGCAGCACTGCCAGTGCATCGACCTCGCTATCCGCCGGTCTGCTGGTCCGTCCGCCGCCTGTGAGGCCCCCACGGTCGCCCCGGCCGCCACCTCCACTTCGCCGCATGCCGCCTGGTCCAATGCACCTTTCTCCAAGGAAAGGCGGTGCAACAGCCCAAATTGCAGTATTTTAGACAAGGCTATACTAGTCGTTTTGGGTCGCGTAACCCTTTCGTCAAAAGGTGACACCTTTCAGAAGCTGAACATGGCGCTGGTGGTGGCTCGGGCAGCGTGTGCGCGGCGGCTTAGCTGCTGCCTGCTACAGGGCCTCGCGATCGCCCGGACCGGTACAGACGGCCCACTGACAGTCCGGCAGCCGGCACGGGCGTTACCACCGGCCGCTGGTCATCCTCTGGCGGCCTGTGGCACTCGCGGGCTGCGCGACTTCCCGATCCAGCTGCTGCTGCGCAACCACGGCTTCCTGCGCAAGGCGGGCGGCAAGGCATTCGAAGTCCAGCGCGAGTGGAGCGTCGGGATTGTGCTGCAGCCGTCCGAGGTCAAGGCGCTTCGTGCGCGCCACGGGGACCTGTCGGTCGCCTTTGCCGAGTTCTACAAGCACGAGCTGTTCCTTCACCAGATGCACATCCCAGGTGCGGTGGAGGCGCTCCGTTGGTCTATTGTCGAGAATGTGGGGCGGTAGACGCTGACACAGTGACGGACAGTGTGGCGCAATGGACTCATCGGCCGGCCGGAGCCCACGCGCGTGCGCAAACTGCTGGCCAACCGGTCCGAGCTCAAGAAGCTCGAGGAGTTCATGGCGCACCCGAACGCGCAGCTGGTGAGCTTTCTACCTGCTGACCTGTGCGCTGTGTGAGCTGACGGCGTCCATGGTGACCTACAACAGATCCCGATGCGGCTGGAGGTGGGCAACACGGGCTGGATCAAGGTGATCCTGGCGGCGTGCCACAAGCAGAGCCAGGTGGACAACCGCAAGCGCGACAGCGAGCGCGAGATCCAGCGGCAGCTGCGCGACTGGTGACTGGAGACTGATTGACTGACCAACACGAACGGCCACGAATGCATTTAGGGGTCTCGTTCCGCCCCGCCTCGCCTCGCCTCACCACGACTCGCCTGTCCTCGCTCGCAGCCTTCCACGACGGCATCCAGCACGCGAGGAGCAGGGGCGGCCAGCTCACGTAGCGGCGCCGCCTAACAGCAGCCGCCCGACTTCTTCTTGCCGCCGCCGTAGGGATCCACGATCTCGGGCAGCGCGTTGCTCTCGGTCGAGGCCGTGGGCAGCGCCTGGCTGATCTGGATGAACAGGTCCGACACATTCGTGTCCTCCTTGGCGCTCGTCTCGATAAACAGCGCGCCGATCTCTTCCGCGTACGCGCGCGCCTGTGACGCCGGCACCTCCTGCCATCCCAGTAAACCGCCACGTGTCAGTCCATCAATCACGCAACGCCTCCTACCCCTGATCCGCCCAGGACGCACCCGCTTCTCCTCCAGGTCGCTCTTGTTGCCCGCGATGGCGATCACAATGTTGTCCGGCCCGAGCTGCTTGAGCTCCTTGACCCAGTTCTTGAGCGTCGTCAGCGATTGCTGTGTCCAGGTAAGCCACACCACGTCGTCAGTGCCAGCTCTTCCCCTCCTCCTTTAGGCGCGCAGACGCTCACCTTGCGCGTGATATCGTATACGACGATAGCGGCAGCCGCGCCGCGGTAGTACATGGGCGCCAAGCTGTGGTACTGCTCGACAGTCATTCACATGCCGTTAGTCCTTGAGCGCGCGCGAGAGAGCGTCGCAGCCACCTCGCTAGGCCCACGGCCTCACCTTCTCCTGGCCAGCCGTGTCCCAAATCTGGTACTTGATGGGCGTGTCGTTGACGACGATCATCTTGGACATGAAGGACGCGCCGATGGTCGACTCGGAGTACGGACGGAAGTTGTTGGTCACGAAGCGCAGCACGAGCGAGGACTTGCCCACGCCCGTGTCGCCCAGCAGCACCACCTTGACCTCTCGCGCCTTGCCCGACTCGGCCATGCTGCCGGGGAGCGGGGAGAGCGGTGGGGAAGCGGTGGGGAAGCGGTCGATCCGGAGGCGATCGGCGGCGGTGACGGCGAATGCGAGTAAGTGCTTGTGCGTCGCACACATGATAAATTACGAGGTGGTCCACGTAAATTACACATTACGGGGGTTGCAGCGGCATAAATTACGGATAGCCAGACTACCCGTAATTTATGCCCCTGCATCCCCCGGAAATGTGTAATTTACGTGGACCACATCACAAGAGAAGGAGAGTGACAATCACTCTGGACGAAGAACGATGGCAGGGGAAACGACTCGATTAAGTTACTATTAGGCACGTTTTGACGGATCTCAAAACATAAACTTTATCGGAGAAAAGGATGCGCACCAAATTGATCGCACTTTTCAGTATGGTGCCGCCTTGAGGACGCTACGATCAACAACAGCTCCAACGCATCGACGTGGGCACAACCATCGACCGCCCGCATGCTTGGGACCTTCCCCGTCTCGCTGCACCTGCGAGCAAAGGCGTCAGGCCAAGCCGCTGCGGCTGATCATAATACGATCTATCGTATAACAGGGCGTAGGTGAATTAATGTCAGTTCAATCCACTGATTTACAAAGAGGTTCAAACAAACCACACCATATATAACCAGTAAATTATTTATACAGGTTATTTGCAGCCATAGACCAAATATAACAGTACCATTTCCAACTTGAGTTTAATTCTCAAAACCGTACCCATACGAAGTGCACCCAACACTCGTCCAGCATTGCAGTTGACCAGCTCGCATGCCTCCCCCCAACCTCCTCACTTCGCGACCTACCACCTCCACCACAATGCGTCTCCACACTCTGCTCTCGGCCTCTGCCAGCCTCCTGACCGCCACTGCCTCCGCCTCCTCCTGGGACGGCGAGCTGGCCATCAACGGCTGGTACCCGTGCTCCAAGTCGGACGAGCTGGGGCTGCCGGACGCGCTGCCCGTGCCGTTCGAGTGCGCCGAGGTGACTGCTCCTCTGTGCTGGTCCGGCATCTGCGAGAGCGACCAGACCATCGACCTGTTCGTGCGCCGCCTTCCCGCCACGACTGCCAGCGCCGATGGATCTCCCGCCAAGGCCGTCTGGTTCCTTCAAGGCGGACCGGGCGGGTCCTCCACCGCCAGTGCGTCCTCTTCCTTGGCTCTGCCTGCATTGTGTGGCTCAGTACTAACGCCTGGCGCTCGGTCGCAGTGGACAGCTACATGGAGTACTTCAACTCGACGGCGGGCGGCACACTCGACCTGTACACGATGGACCACCGCGGCACGGGCCGCAGCTTCTTCCTCGGGTGCGACGCGGCCCAGGCGTTCGCTTCCGCGGGTCCGGAGGGCACAGGCATCTCTCCTAGCGAGATCCCGGCGTGCTTCGCGGACTTGTCGTTCCAGGTAGACGGCCACTTTGAGGCCTTCTCAGTCACTAGCGCCGCCAGGGACGCAGCCTTCCTGGTCGAGCAGCTCGCCTCCCCCGAGCAGGAAGTGTTCGTCTACGGAGTGAGCTACGGCACGCTGCTCACGGAGCGACTCATGCACTTGGCGCCCGCCAATGTGCGCGGGTACGTGCTGGACGGCGTCGAGCCCGAGGACAACCCGTCGTTCTCGACCACCAACCCGAACCGGCTGCTCGCGGGCCGGCGCCTCGCCGAGGCCTGCGAGGCCGACGCGCTCTGTAGCTCGTACTTTGTGGACGAGATCGAGGAACACGGGGATCTGACGGCGGCTTGGCTCGCGCTCTACGACGCGCTGGACGCTGCCAAACCCGGCGAGTCGGCCTGTGCGGACCTCATCGCCGAGGGCAACTACTGGTACCCGCTCGCGTCCGACTTCTTGCGGTCCGTCTTCGAGGCCACGTACGTCAAGGACCAGGCCATGCGCACGCTCGTGCCCGCCATCCTCTATCGACTCGCGCACTGCGACGACTTTGACATCCCCTTCCTCCGCGTCGCGCTCAACATCCCAGCGGCCGAGTCCTCCTACTCCTCTGGCGACTACTCGTCGTCCTCCTCCTCTTCTGACTACAAGCGGAGGCTGGAAGCATACGACGAGGTGGAGGAGATCTCCCCGCTGCTCCACTGGATCATCAAGATCTCCGAGATGTGGACCGAGCCGACGCCGTCGTGGGACGAGGACTACGCCGCCTACAGCTCGGGCGTCTTCACGTCCGACATGGCCTACGAGTTCGCCTGGTACTGCTACATGACGAGCGACTTCTCGTCGCCCGCGTGCTCCAACTTGCTCTCCGGCAGCAGCAGCGACAGCTCCGAGCTGGAGGCGCTGGACGCCGTCGGGCCCTTCACATACCCGACAGACGAGTACTACCACCAGTTCGCTCGCATCCCAGACAACGCGAGCGTGCTGCTGTTCAACGGCGACCTGGACTTCCAGACCGTCAGTGAGGGCGGACAGACCGAGTTCGACGGGCTCAAGGGCGACCGCAAGATGCTCGTGACGTTCCAGTACGGCGTCCACGGTACGGGTTTCCAGGCGACGACGCCCGACGACGCGACTAACTGCGGACCGACCATCATGGCGCAGTTCGTGCAGCTCGGCGGGGAGCTGGACGCCATCGACACGAGCTGCATGGACGCGCTGCCGGCCATCAGCTTCAACGACTCGTTCGCCATCTACACGACGTTCGGGGACCTCACGGACCTGTACGACGGCGAGATGCCGACCGACTACGGCGCCTCGATGGAGACGGAGACGGCGTCGACCCGCCACCGCAAGCGCTACGGCGTGTACCACCTGTGAGCGCGAACACTCCGTCTCATTAGTGTCGTCTATACTTGGGGGGAAGGGGACATACAACGTGCAGATAGATGAAGAGCGAGGTGTGGAGTCTCAGGGCCCCCGCAAGGAGGGCCGGACAGCTTTGGTTGTCGTCATGATGCATTGATCGATCGGACGGCACTTCCTATTGAAAAAAAGCTAGGATCTCATCATTCTCCACACGCAGACACGCATGCAAGTAGGCAGATACGTAGGCACTCGCGTAGGCAGGTGCCGGGTTGACAGACAGGTGCAAATGCAATGGGCGAGACCCCTCAACCGGATATGTTGTCATCACTGCAGTCAGTGTAATTCTAGAGTTTGGAACATCACCGGGGCCTGGACGCGAGCAGCAAGCAGACACACATACATACAGACGGACAGGCGGATGAGCAGACTCGGCAGACGCAGCAGCAGCAGCAGCGCAGAGGACGCGGCGCGCGCGCTTCGAGTCGAGGAGTGAGCGGTCGAAAAGCTCATCGCCGCGGATCATCTACTAGTTCGCAGCCAGTCGTTCCTGTCAGTTCAGCGCTCTTCTCAATGTCAGCATCAGAAGACGCAGTGTATTGTATTTTGCGACGCATTTAACATACGTTTTGTAACGAAACAGACAAAACATGATGATTTCTACAAGGAATCCAAATATCAGGCTACACTATGGCTTTTTTACGCGTAATTACGCTTCTGTGGCGTTATCAGATCCCCAAGAGCCACGCCGTGATGAACGGCTTGATGGGCGTGCGGCTGCTCCTGCTAGCCGACGTCAGGTCGTCACGGTCGAGTGCCTGCGGGTAGCGAAACGCCAACCAGCGGAGGACATCCAGGTGTCCAGCCAGCAGCGCGCTCCGCAGTCCACCAGCCGAGGAACCCTCGGTACGATTGGCTTGAAGGAACAGCAGCAGCTCAAAGTGTCCGTCTCTTGCGGCGGCGTCCATGGCGTGCGTCGAGCAGCCCTCCTCGCGGTTGGTATGCAGCCACTGCACCACTTCCAGCTGTCCTCTGTCGGCTGCAAAGTCCATGGCGACGGTGGTACAGCCCTCGGAGCGGTGGGTATGCAGCCATTGCACCACGTGGAGATGGCCGTTGACCGCCACGAAGTCCATCGCCGACGACGTACAGCCTTCCGTTCGGTGGGTATGGAGCCACTCGACCGTCTCCAGGTGGCCGTTCCGTGCCGCGCCGTCCATGGCTTCAGTCGTGCAGCCCTCTAGTCGGTTCATGTGCAGCCACTGGACCAATTCAAGGCCCCCCGAAGCCGCAGCGGCGTCCATCGCATCGGTCGTACAACCTTCCGACCGGTTCGCATGCAGCCACCTCACGACGTCGAGGTGGTTCGCGGCGGCAGCGCCGTCCATCGTTCTGGTAGTACATCCGTCGCTTCGGTTGCTTGTCAGCCACTTGACGACTTCCAGGTTCCCATTGCTCGCCGCGTCGTCCATAGCTGCAGTTGTGCATCCCTCCAACCGGTTCTCATAGAGCCACTGGATGACGTCAAGGTGGTCAGTTGCAGCTGCCTTGTCCATCGCCGCTCTCGTACAGCCCTCTCGTCGGTTCTCATGCAGCCATCGGACGACTTCAAGGTGTCCATTCCCCGCCGCATTGTCCATCGCCTCCGTTGTGAAGACCGGCTCGGCGCTCGAGTTCTCGTGTATGTACCTGACGACATCGAGGTGGCCGTCAGTCGCGGCACTGGCCAGGATGTCCCTGTTGACCGAGAAGCGATCGCTCTGGTGCATCCACCGGAGCATCTCGAGGTTCCCTCTGGCCGCCGCCACGTCAACGCATGTCATCCGGCCCTCATCGCCGAACAAATCCTTGGACAACAGCCACTTGGCGATGGCTAAGCGGCCGTACCAAGCCGCGGCGTACATGGCGCTGGGATGTTGAGACAGCTTGAGCCATTGGAAATCTTGGGCATGAAGCCACTCGAGGACGTCGAAGTGACCGCCGCGGATAATGGGAGCCAAGCTGAATGATTCACGGATAGCTGGAGCGGCGCGGTCGATCTCCTGCGCCAGCCACTGCACAACGTGCAGGTGCCCACCGATCGCAGCGCTGGTCAGGCACGCAAGGTCTAGCGCTGGAGAGTACACGGAGCCTGGCGGGACGGCGGAGTGCAGCGCCGGTGATATGTAGGCTCTCTCGCGAAGCCACTGGAGTACCTGGAGGTGGCCCTCTTTCGCCGCTAGCTGCGCTTCTCCCATGCCGAACAACGCCGTCTCGTGCTCGACGTCACAGTCGAATAGCCACTCAAGCACTTGAAGATGACCACTCGTCGCCGCCGTCTCGACGCCGCGAATGACGACCGTGCGAGGCGAGTACTCGGTCATGAGCCACTTGACGACGTCCAGGTCTCCGCGCTTCGCTGCTGCGTTCACTCCTTTGTTGAAGATCCAATCGCGGTAGAACGGGTCCAGTGGTGACACAGCACACTTCTCCCGTTGAAGCAGTCGGCGCAGCAGCGCGAGACTGCTGGGCCGAGTGCAGGCTTTTGGGATCGTCCAACAGCGGGAGAAGTCGAGGAAGTCGGACAGGAGGCAAAGGACGTGCTGCAGCGACGCCACCGGCGAGCTGCAGCGGCTCAGGACGGCAACAACGCCATTCAGAGGCGGGAGCGAGGGGTCCGAGCGCTGCAGGAGCTGCGGTGGTGCCACAAAGTCCCCCATCGGCGTCTGCTGCTGGCGTCTTCTTGGGATGTTCTCTTCTGGATCCGCGATCGTAGAGTGAAACTGAGCTGCTCGTTTCCCACCAATCATATCCTGACTTGCATTCATTTCAGCGAATAGGCGAGCTAGCAAATGTACCCACATCCATTTTTGAACCCATCAAAGCGAGTCTGTGCTCGATGCAAGCGGGCCGACTGAAGGTTCGCTGCGAAACACGGTACCACCGCGACGCAAACTCAGAAGAAGACCACATTCCTCGAGCGAGTTCGACGAGCTCAGAACAAGAACGATGGTTCATTGCGACGCTGGCCACTGATCGACGTCGCCGCCCTGGTCGCACGCGTGCTTCAGCCAAGCTTTGACGGCACAGCAATAGTTTCTCGTAGAGCGCAGCAACGTCGACGGATCAAAGTGCTGCGGGTAGTGCGCGGCCAGCCAGCGGAGTATGTGGAGGTTGTTCGCCAACACTGCGTTTTCGAACGGTTTGGGCGAGCAGCCTTCGGACCGGTTCTCGTGGAGGAAGACCATCACCTCGAAGTGGTCACGCCGAGCTGCCTCGTCCATCGCACTGGTGGTGCAGCCTTCGGTTCGATTGTGATGCAGCCACTTGACGACGTCGAGGTGTCCACGAGCGGCTGCTCTGTTCATTGCATCAGTCGTACAGCCCTCAGTCCGGTTGGCATGCAGCCACTTGACGACCTCGAGGTGGCCACCAGCGGCTGCGTGGTCCACCGCGTCGGCCGTGCAGCCCTCCGTTCGATTGTGATGCAGCCACTTGACGACCTCCAGGTGTCCGTTGGACGCAGCGAGGTCCATAGTTCGCGGCCTGCATTCCTCCGGTCGGTTCGCGTGCATCCACTTGACCACGTCGAGATGTCCGTTGACCGCAGCAAGATGGAGACCGTCCGCGATGAACTCCTCCGTTCGATTCTCGTGCAGCCACTTGACGACGTCCAGATGGCCACTCTTCGCCGCGTCCGTCAGTGTGGACCGCATGCATCCCTCGCTTCTGTTGGCATGCAGCCACTGGACAACGTTGAGGTGGCCGTTCACGGCGGCTCTGTGCATCGCGAAGTAGTTGCAACCATCCGTTCGGTTGACATGCAGCCACTTGACGACCTCCAAGTGTCCGTTGGACGCAGCTTCATTCATCGCAGCTGTCGTGCAGCCCTCTGTCCGGTTGAAGTGCAGCCACTGAACCACCTCCAAGTGTCCGTTTGCCGCAGCTTGGTTCATCGCCGCCACCGTGAAGACCGCATCGTGGCTGGCGTTCTCGTAGAGGTACTGGATGACGTGGAGGTGTCCGTTCCTGGCGGCCTTCACCACGGCTTTGGCGTGTGTCTGGAATAGTCCACTGAGCTGCCGCAGCACAGATCCACTGGTCTGATGCACCCACTCAACCATGTGAAGGTCGCCGCGACCCGCCGCCGTCACCGTGCAATGGAACGGATCGCTGCCACCAAAGTAGCCGTTGTCCATCATCCAGTGGAGAGAGTCGATGCGGCCGTGCTTAGCCGCTGCGTACGCGTCGTAGGGCTCCGACAAGAGCTTCAGCCACGCAAACGGTCGGAGACTGAGGTAGTCCAGGACGTGGACGTGTCCGTCCTTTAGCATGCTCTTCATCACCAGTGGGTAGACAGCTGGAGGGCTGCCGTCCTCATGCTGCCGTCGAATGGCTCGGTCGATCTCGTTGACCAGCCAGCGCACGACCTTCAGGCGGCCGTTGTCTGCGGCGACTTGCAGGTACTTGACCATGCGGCGAACCGAGACACGACCCTCTGGCGAGACGACGCCTTTCAGTGCTGGCGGGACCCAGCGCATGGCGTGAAGCCACTGCAAGACTCGGAGGTGGCCCTCTCTCGCCGCGAAATACAACTCCTTTTGCCCGAAGAATGCCGTCTCGTACTCGACGTCGCACTCGTACAGCCACTCTAGTACATCGAGGTGTCCGCTAGCTGCAGCCACCTCGACACCGTGCGTGGCAACCGTGCGAGGCGAGTACTCGGTCATGAGCCACTTGATGACGTCCAGGTCGCCGCTCCCCGCCGCCGTGTTCACTCCTTGGTTGAAGATCCAGTCGCGGTAGGACGGATCCAGTGGTGACACAGCACACTTCTCTTGCTGGAGCAGTCGACGCAGCAGCGGGAGGCTATCGGGTCGAGCGCAGGCTCTCGGGATCGTCCAGCAGCCGGAGACGTCGAGGAAGTCGGACACGAGGCAGAGAACGTGCTGCAGCGAGGCGACAGGCAGGCTGCAGCGGCTCAGGACGGCGGTGACACCATTCAGAGGCGGGAGGGTCCGGTTTGAGCACCGGGGGAGCAGTGGCGGCGTCATTGCTGCTGGCGTCTTCTTGCGAACTGGCGGCGTCGTTTGGATATGAGCTGCTCGTTTTTGTACCAATCATATCTCTAGAGTGATTAATTTCAGCAAATCAGAGAACCACAAAATGTACCCATTTAGATCTTCGAACCCTTCGATACTGTGGGTACGTCTTACGCTAAGTGCCGTCAAGCTGACCGACAGTTCGGACGGAAGCGATTACTTGGAAGCGATTGTGTCGCGACGGGAGCGAGCGCAGCAACACCGACAGCTCAGCTGAGTCGTCATGGACGGCTTGGTGAGTGGGTCGGAGGCCGATCCCAACGTTGAGCTCGAGGCAAGCAGGGCGGCGAACGAGGTCGAATGCCAGACAACGCACCACGACGACGCTGAGGCAGACGATTTCATTCCTCGTGCGAGGTCAACGACCTCAGAGCTGGGTGAGTCCTCGGATACTTCGTTGCGGCACTACTCACAGATCGACGGCACCATCCTTGTTACACACAGTCGTCAGCCATGCAGCGATGGCAGGTCGGAGACTTGCGCGGCGGTGGGTGGTCGATAAGTGGAGCAGCGTTGAGGGATCAAAGTGCTGCGGGTAGTGCGCGGCCAGCCAGCGGAGCATGTCGAGGTCACTTGTCATCACCGCGTTCTCGAACGCCTTGAACGTGCAGCCTTTGGACCGGTTCTCGTGGAGGAAGACCATGACGTCGAAGTGGCCACCCCGAGCTGCGTAGTTCATCGCACTGGCGAGGCGGCCTTCGGTTCGATTGTAATGCAGCCACTTGACGATGTCGAGTCGCCCTTGAGCAGCTGCGCAGCCCACCGCACTTGTGGTGCAGCTGTCGGTGCAATTGCGGTGCAGCCACTTGACTACATCTAGGTGTCCGTTGGTCGCAGCGAGGTCCATAGTTCCGACACTGCTCTCCGGACGGTTCGCGTGCAGCCACTTGACCACGTCGAGGTACCCGTGGATTGCGGTCGCATGCAAGGAATCCGTAGCGAACTCCTCTGTCCGATTCTCGTGCAGCCACTTGACGACGTTCAGGTGGCCGCGACTCGCCGCATGCCTCAGTGTGTACTCCGTGCAGCCCTCTGTCCGGTTGGCATGCAGCCATTGCACGACGTCGAGGTGGCCGTCCATGGCGGCTCTGGTCATTGCGAGATATGTGCAGCCCTCCGTTCGGTTGGCGTGAAGCCACTTGACGACCTCCAAGTGGCCGTTGGACGCAGCTTTATTCATCGCAGACGCAGTGCAGCCCTCTGTTCGGTTGAAGTGAAGCCACTGGACAAGCTGGAGGTGACCGCATTTCGCGGCTTGGTTCATCGCATCCACCGTGAAGATCGTCCCGTCACTGGCGTTCTCGTGGAGGTACTGGAGGATGTGGAGGTGTCCATTCCTGGTTGTTTCGCACACCACCCGGATGTCGAATGGGATCGGTCGAGTAGCTTGTAGCCATTGAATCCAGTGAAGGTCACCTCGAGCTGCTGCCACCGCCATGCACTTACGCTGGCTGCTGGCATCGAGCATGTCGTGGTCCAGCAACCACTTGACCAGGTCGAAGTGGCCGTTCTCGGCAGCTGCGTTTCCGGTTTTGGGCGTCAACGCCAGCTCCAGCCACGCGAACTCTTGACCGTGCAGATACTCGAGCACGTGGAAGTGTCCACTCATGGCCACTTTTGTCAGCAGCAACGAGTGGGGAGCCGGGAGTCCACCGTCACCGTGTAGGCTTCGAATGACTCGGTTGAGCTCCTCGGCCAGCCACCGTACAACCTCCAGGTGGCCGTTGTCCGCGGCAGCTTGCAGGAAGCAGAACCTTCGTTCGATCGAGAACAGAGAGGCTGGCGACACGATGCATTGCAGTGCTGGTGACACTCGGCACTTGTCGTGAAGCCACAGGAGCACGTCAAGGTGACCGTGCATCACCGCCAAGTACATCTCCTGCTGCCCGAAGACCGCTGTACCATGGTGGACGTCGCACTCGTACAGCCACTTTAGTAGATGACCACTCGTCGCCGCCGTTTCAGTGAAGACGACCGTGCGAGGCGAGTACTTGGCCATGAACCACCTGACGACGCCCAGGAGTCCGCGTTTCGCTGCCGCACTCACTCCTTGGTTTACGATCCAGTCGCGGAACTGTAGTTCTCGTGTGGACTACTTCGTACACATCTGTGACCACGTTGATCCAGCACTCGTATGTCTAACCGCCGGCCTAGACAGCGATAGACTGGTCGCACGCATGCTTCACCCACGCTACTGCCGCGGCCTTCTTGTCTCTCAGACGGAAATGCTGCCAGGTACCCGGACGGGAATGCTGCCAGGTTTGAAGCATTTCGACCGGGTCAAAGTGCTGCGGGTAGTGCGCGGCCATCCAGCGGAGCATGTCGAGGTTCTCTGCACACGCAGCGCAGGAGAGCATTGTGGAAGGGTAGTCTTCGGACCGGTTCTCGTGAAGGAAGACCATCACCTCGAAATGTCCAGAGTACGCTGCGCCGTCCATTGCGCAGGTGGTGCAGCCTTCGGATCGATTGTGGTGCAGCCACTTGATAACCTCGAGGTGGCCGTTAGTGGCTGCTTCGTCCATTGCGTTGGTCGTGCAGCCCTCGGTGCGATGAAGATGCAGCCACTTGACGACGTCTAAGTGTCCGGAGGCCGCAGCAGCATTCATGACTCGTGAAGTGAAGTTCTCCGGTCGGTTGTCATGCAGCCACTTGACCACCTCGAGGTGTCCGTTGGTCGCAGCCGCATCGGCAGTGTTCGTGGCGAACTCCTTCGTACGGTTCTCGTGAAGCCACTTGACGACATCCAAGTGTCTATTCTTCGCCGCGTCCGTCAGTGTGGTCCGCGCGCACCCCTCGCTCCGGTTGAAGTGCAGCCATTGCACGACGTCGAGGTGGCCGTTCGCGGCGGCTCTGGACATCGCGATGGTCGTGCAGCCCTCGGTCCGGTTGTCGTGAAGCCACTTAATGACCTCCAAGTGTCCGTTCGACGCCGCGGCATCCATCGCAGTTGTCGTGCATCCCTCTGTCCGGTTCAAGTGCAGCCACTGAACCACCTCGAGGTGGCCTTTTGCCGCGGCTTGGTTCATCACGTCCACAAAAAAGATCACCTCGTCGCTCTCTTGGACTAGGTACCGGAGGATGTGAAGGTGCCCATTCTTGGCAGCTGCAAGCACCGCTGTGGTGTACATTCGGAAGGGCCCATATGTCTGGCTCACCCACTGAAGCACAGGAAGGTCTCCGCACGTCGCCGCCGCCGCCACGATGCGGAACTTGTCGTTCCGCCCAACCATGTCGTGGGCCCTCAGCCACTTGAGAATATCGAGGTGGCCGTTCTCTGCGGCTGCACGCGTGGCGAAGGGCGATAGCGAGAGCTCCAGCCACGTGAAAGCCTGGCCGGCGAGATAGTCAAGGACGTGGAGGTGTCCGTTCTTGGCCATACTTGTCAGCTCCAGGGTGTAGAGAGCTGGAGAGCTGCCGTCAGCATGTTGGCTTTGAATGACTCGGTCGATCTTCTCTGCCAGCCAACGCACAACCTCGAGGTGGCCGTTGTCCGCGGCGGATTGGAGGTACTTGACCATGCATTCAACCGAGGCCAGCATCGATGGCGACACGACGCATTGCAGCGCTGGCGACACTCGGCCCTTTTGGTGAAGCCACTGAAGCACGTGGAGGTGGCCCTCTCCTGCCGCCAAACACATCTCCTTCTGCCCGAAGAATGCCGTCTCGTACTCGACGTCGCACTCGTGCAGCCACTCGAGTACATGGAGGTGTCCGCTAGCTGCAGCCACCTCGACGCCGCGCGTGACGACCGTGCGAGGCGAGTACTCGGTCATGAGCCACTTGATGACGTCAAGGTCTCCTCGCTCCGCTGCCGCGGACACCCAGACACTGGCGATCCAGTTGCGGTAGTTGCGGTCCAGCAAAGTAGCTGCGGCCTTCTCTCGTTGGTGCAGTCGACGCAGCAACGCAAGGCTCCCAGACCGAGCGATCGCTGATACGTTGGTGAAGTCGCTCAGGTCGTGGACGGAGAAGTCGAGGCAGTCGCTGATGAGGCACACGGCGTGCTGTAGCGAGGAGACTGACGGACTGCAGCGGCTGATGATTGTGGTGACGACGTCGAGCGGCGGAAACCCTGGTGCCGAGCGCTGCGGCGGCAGCGGCAGCAGCGGCAGCATCATGGTGGCGTCGTCCATCGGCCTCCGGATCTGGTTCCGGGTCCCAATCTCGGATCATGCGGATCTGTTGGGGTTTTGGCCAATCAACGACGGAAACGCAGTATTTTAGCGAATCAAGTTCGTGAGACTGAGTCAACATGGGTTCAAGACGACGTACCATGAACCACATAAATATCAATTCATGCACAAAATTATGAGCAGTTCGGTACACGCACATCGTCGCAATTTTTTCCGAGCCAAGTCACATGAACGCCATGCAGCTCACCAGGGTGTGCGTCCCGGTGCCCTCGGACGCCTCTGGCCGCGTCGAACGACAGCTGCTGGCGCTGCTGGCGACATCCGAGCCACATACGGGCGAGGCCTGGGCCTTCGACGAGGTGCTCGTGTACCTGCACGGGTTCCCGGACCTGTCGGTGCATCCAGACCCGGCGCGCGTCGACTTTGCGTCGCGCATGCCGCGCAAGCTGGCCGCCTTCTGGCTACCGGTACAGCCGCAACAAGGACGCGAGGCCATGACGCCGCAAAGACGCGCGGCGTTCGTCACCTTCAATTTCGGTGGTGTGCCTGGCTCCGACACCGGCATCGGCGCGCTGCGCTTCGCTGACAAGTCGGTCGGGCAGGAGGTCGAGGACGCCGCGGCCGTCTGCCGCTATGTGCACGCCAATCTGCTGCGCAAGGACACAGGCGGTGGCAATGAGGAGGAGCAGCAGTCTTCGTCAACGCGCGCTCGGGTTCATGTGGTCGGGCTGTCGACCGGCGCGATCATTGCGGCGCTACTTCGAGCTCGAAGCGGACTCTGCGACTCGATCACGACCATCGCCGGGCTGCTGGACGTCGCGCGCGGCGTGCAATTTGACTTTTCGCCGCGGCAGCTCGCGCAGATGCAGAGCTGGGGGTTCTGCTGGAAGGAGTTCTACCTGCCGGAGGGCTGCGCTTTGCCCTCGGACGCCGAGCTGTCGTTTGACGGCGAGACGCGTGCGACGCCCGACGAGCTGAGCGAATGGGAAGGCAAGAACGCGCCGCACAAGCTGTTCATGCGCCTCAACAGGCGCTACGTGGACGAGTGTCTTGATGGCTCGCTGGACGTGCGCGCCGCGGTAGACGGCTCGTCGAGGGGCTCGTCGTTGCCGATAGCGCCGCTGCTCGTCATCCACGGCACTGCCGACCTGAACGTGCCGCTCGCCGAGGGCGAGGCGCTGTTCGCGGCCGCCGCCGAGCCCAAGACGCTCGTCGTGATCCCCAAAGCCAACCACCTGCTCTCGAGCGCCAAGCACCTCAAGCGCGCGCTGCAGGCCATCCGCGTCCACACCAGCGGCTGACACAAACCCTGTGGCGAGCGGAAGGAGCACCTTGCAGTGCATGGCATGCAGGGCCGCCGTTCATTGCGTGGACGGCCAGGTGACTTCGTAGTCGGAGCACCGGCGGAAGGCCGCGGCGGTGAGCAAGCAAGCGGCCGGAGCAAGCGGCCGGACCAAGCGGCAGACGAGTGGTTGAACGAGCGGCGAGCGGTAACGCGTTCCGGAGCTCCGGAGCTCCACTGGTGAGCATTCAATGTGATGAGGCCGCGGGATTGGCTGCCGACACGGCACTGACACGTACATACAGGCGTTAAACCTGGCCCAGATGTCGAAAGCATCCGGCTACTGGATTCAGCCGGCTTACTATTTATGAGAGGTTTTTGCCTCCCGCAAGTAAGTAAGACGCGAGTTGTATGATTCCGAGCGTCGTCGAGTCGAACGCGCTCTGTCCGCAATGTATTTTTTATGAGAGGTGATTGAGCCTTAGGTCGCCTCCCCTACCCTCTGGGGCTGATTCGGTGTTGTCTCTGCCCACCAAGCAGAAAACTCGCCAGCGGTCCAATCACCTCTTTTTGATCTATTTCAAGAAGGTATCGATTCCCACAGGCTCTCCCTCCTCCAACTGCAACGTTGACGAAACTGTCGACGAATACAATCCCACCGTAGGTATCCTTTATCGCAGGTTCTGACCCGCTGACGTCGACAGCCTCTCATCAACCAACACCAGCCGACCATGGACATGGCGAATTCCTCCGAGTCCGAACCTGCGGCTGTGGCTCCGACGCTGGGCCGCTGGCAGCCGCAGTGGCTCATTCGGCTTCTCGCGCGCTCCTTCGCACCCTTCTTCCTCCCGTCGTCCGCGTCTCCCCCGCCTCCACCCATCGACAGTATGGCTCCCAAGAAGGTCTGCCTCGTGGGCTCCGGCAACTGGGGCTCGGCCATCGCGCGCATCATCGGCGAGAACACGCAGCGCCTGGACCGCATCTTCGAGAAGGACATCAACATGTGGGTGTTCGAGGAGCTCGTGAACGGCCGCAAGCTGACGGAGATCATCAACGAGGACCACGAGAACGTCAAGTACCTGCCGGGCTACAAACTCCCAGCGAACGTGATCGCTGTGCCCGACCTGCTCGAGGCCGTCAAGGGCGCCGACATCCTCATCTTCTGCGTGCCGCACCAGTTCCTCGGCCGCATGCTGGCGTCAATCAAGGAGCAGGGGCTCAAGCAGGGGGCGATCGCCGTGTCGCTCATCAAGGGCATCGACTTTGACGCCAACGGCGTCGTGCTCATCTCCAACATCATCCGCAAGGCGCTCGACATCGACTGCAGCGTGCTCATGGGCGCCAACGTGGCCAACGAGGTGGCGGCCGGCGACTTCTGCGAGTCGACCATCGGCTGCTCGGACCTGCGCCATGGCGCCGTACTGCGCGACCTGTTCGACGCGCCGACGTTCCGCGTCGAGTGCGCGCTGGACCCGCACGGCGTCGAGATGTGCGGCGCGCTCAAGAACGTCGTGGCGCTCGGCGCCGGCTTCTGCGACGGCCTGAGCTTCGGCGGCAACACCAAGGCGGCCATCATCCGCATCGGCCTCATCGAGATGAAGAAGTTCTGCTTCAAGTACTTTGACGGCGTCAAGGAGGACACGTTCTTCGAGAGCTGCGGCGTCGCCGACCTCATCACCACGTGCTTCGGCGGACGCAACCGCAAGTGCGCCGAGGCGTTTGTGCGGACCAAGACCACGTGGGAGCAGCTCGAGGACACGCTGCTCAACGGCCAGAAGCTGCAGGGCACGCTCACGGCCAAGGAGGTCTTCGCCATCCTCAAGGAGCACCACAGCGAGGACCAGTTCCCGCTCTTCACGGCCATCTACCGCATCGCCTTCGAAGGCGCCGACCCTGTCACCATCACCCAGCTTCAGCATGCCGCCTACTAGGCTGCTGGTCGACACATGCAGTGCAGTGATGTGACTCCTAGATAGACGATGGGTATCAACCAGACAAATGTATCTAACCTATATTGCCGACCGCATTGCATTGTTCACATGGGAGCAGCAACGAAGGACAGGATGGCGGCGAACAGTGAGTCGGGGAGCGCGACGATCGCATGGATGCCGTCAGTGTCGCTTCTCCTGCCCGTCCGGCGTCGCTGATGTCGACGACGCAGCACTCCGAGCCACTTCTTCCCCTCCACTTCACCTTGCGACCGCCTTGTGAGCCGGTTCCTCGCCATGACGATCGGCTTGACGCGTTCCCAGAGCTTGCGGCGCTCGACGACCGCGACGATACCTTTCGCTGCTTGACCAGCAGCGTTGTCGAGCTGATGGCTTGCCGAGAGACCCACTTGTCGACCCGAGTTGACGACTTCAAGCATTCGATTGGTCCACTTGACGGCAGCGGCCTCGACGACGGACCGGTTGAATGCCAGCAACTCGAGCAATAGCGCGGCCATGTCGCCTCGGATCGCTTCTTGGACCGTCTCGATGAGGTAGTCGCTCGCCGACCGCTCGGCTCGGTTGTCGGCACTTTTGACCGTAACGACAGCAGACCGAACGCTGTTCGCTATCTCTTTGCTGCTGTGGAGCACGACCCGGGCCCAGGCCTCGCTCCTCGACTGTGTCGCCGCCAGCAGCAGTCGGAGCGGGAATAGAGGCTCCTCTCGTGGCGCCAGCTCTACTTGAACCAGCAAGAGCTCGGCCTGCGGGGAACTGGGCAGCGACCTGGCGGCACTCACGAGCGCCTCGCGGTCGTGTGCTACAGCCCAAGTCGATGGCTGGCGACGCTTGTGGTGCTGGAACTCAGCGAGCACCAGCGAAAGGATGCGGTCTGGAAGCCGTCGCTCGACTGTCAACTTGATTAGGTTCCAGCGCCACGGGTCCTCGACTGGGCTCTCGAACAGGACCTTGAGCTTAGCGATCGTCGCGCTTGGGTCAGCCATGCGTTGATCTGCTGCTGCCAGGACGGCGAGCGGCCCTCGAACGGAGCACATGGCGCCTACTTGGAGGCGAATTGGTGAATGACACCAGGATTGGCCTGGTGAGTGTGAGAGCGTAAAAGCACGACTCGGTTTTGGACAGTTTTTCACTGTGTTTCAGTATGCACAATCACTCTTGCTTGTTCATAACGTAATAAACCGGATTATGGACCAAAAAGTGAACCCATTGACCACTTCAAGTGAACCCATCGACGTGTTATGTCAGACTTGGTGGCGAACTGTATCATTTCAAATGTCCAGGGACTGGCGAACTTGCGGACGGAGGTGTCGGACACAATGGAGTTGCAGACGCGAGCTTCAGTGCCATCGTCCCATCAGACCGACCGGCCAGGCGGCGTCAACACGAACGCCACGACGGTGGCGAACACGTGGCCTGGCAGCTTCAAGATCGGGTGCGGAGCCACAACGGCAGCCTCCACAGCCTTCGCGTCAGTCCGGCGCATGCGGGAGATGAAGCGTTCCCACGGCTTGTATTCCTTGACGACTGGAACACCGTGCGCGAGACGCCGACGCACCAGGACAATGAGGCGGACGCCCTCCCATAGATTGAGCCACTCACTCGCGGCCACGACGACTGCTGGACGGTTGAGAGCGATCAGCTCGCACAGGAGGCCGCGCATTCCGCTGTGCACCGCCTCGCGGACAACATCGAGGAGGATGTCGCGTCCATGCGAGCGGCCCAAGAAGCTGACGAGCTCCACGATGACGGTGGATCGCACGGCGAACACGATGTCGTTGCTGCTGTGGAGCACACGACAGGCCCACTGGTCGTCGTGCGACTGTGTAGCGGCAAGCAGCACGAGGAGCGGGAAGTCGGAGCCTCGCTGTTTGCTGCGCTTGACGTTGGCGAGCAGGAATTCGCTTTGCTCGGCGCCAGGGAGGTAGAGGCACGCATAGATCAGCGCCGCGCGGTCGTCGAAGTACCTGGCGTTCATGCCGAAGCGGCGCGGGGACAAGCGGCAGTCGTCGAGCAGAAGCGCGAGTACTCGCACGCTAAGGCGGTTTCTAGCCGCGATCTTCAGCAGATTGTGTTCCCAGGCCACCATACGACGGTATGCCGAGCCCGAGAGCTCTCGCCTCAGCTCCGCGATCAGCGCGTCCGCGTCCTCCGCCGGGTCGGCGGCCATCAAGAGGCGACAGGCACGCGACAGCGGAAAACAGCCGATTGCGAGGCGGGGGCCACGATCAGTGGCCAGCGGGCTGACCCACGGCTGGTGATCCATTGTTAGCGAGCTGCTGGCTTGCGGAGAACTGTCCGAGTGGGTTTGCGTCAGAAAGCAAGCAGCTCGTTTTCGAGTAACCCTAGATTAAAACACCCCCCTCTTTTTTACGCGCGTTGATTGGCTCACGGTAAGCCAATCACAGGCGGATTAAAGATTTGTTTTCAGCGAATCAGAAAATGTACCCACGTACAATGTTGAACCCATCGAAACCGATGGGTACATCTCGCCTGCAAGGGCATCGAGGTATCCGGCACTTTGGAGAGAAGCGATTGCTTGACAACGTTCGCATCGCGAAGAGAATGAGCGCGGCAAGGACAGAGGCACAGCTGGCTCGTCACGGGCGACTTCGTGAGTCGGCCGGCATTGAACGACACCTCATTGCGATGCTGGCCACATATCGACGGCGCCACCTTGGACGCACGCGTGCTTCAGCCATGCTGTTACGGCACAGAAATAGGGTCTCGCACAGCCTAGCAACGTCGAGGGATCAAAGGGCTGCGGATAGTGCGCGATCAGCCAGCGGAGCATGTCGAAACTGTTTGTGCCACAAAGTCCGCCATCGGCGTCTGCTGCTGGAGTCTTCTTTCGCTCTGGCGGGGCCCCATGTAGCCCCCACAAACGTCGCGTGAAAAAGACCGTCAATGAGAGTAAATTGACACGCTCCGCTGCTCGGCGGTGGAGGAGGGCTGAATGGCTGGGCTGGATGCCTTGGACATGGACTACCACCGCCTTGTGGCGAGCGAGGACGTGGTGTGGAATCCAACTGACCCGCCCGCGACCGCGTTGAGCCAGCTCTCACAAAGCGAGTCACAGGTCTAACCGGCGACCTCGACTCACCGCCGGCGCCAGTGGTGTCAGCTATCGCCTCGTTCGATCGACCGGCAAGCTGGCGCCAACACGAAGGCCACGACTGTGGAGAACACTGGGCCTGGTAGCGTCAGTATCGGGTGCGGAGCCACGTCGCCGGCCTCAACAGCCTCCGTCTCAGACCGGTGCTCGAGAGCGAGCAGGCGTCCCCACGGCTTGGTCTCAGCTTCGTTGGTCAGGTCGACGGGAGGAGCACGCGCGAGGCGTTTTCTCGCCAGGACGATGAGGCGGATGCTCTCCCACCGGTCGAGCCACTCGCTTGCAGCCACGACGACCGCGGAACGGTTGAGAGCGAGCAACTCGCGCAGGACGCCGTGCATTCCGCCGTGCACCGCCTCTTGGATGCTGTCGATGAGGGTGATGTCGTGCCCGTTCGAGGGGCTTGAGAAGTTGTAGAGTTCCACGACGACGGCGGAAAGCACGGCTTGCGTGACGTCGCTAGTGTGGAGCACGTGACATGCCCACTGATCGTCGTGTGATTGTGTAGCGGCGAGAAGCACGAGGAGCGGGAACTTGGGGTACAGGTGGTTGTCGGGCTTGACATTGGCGAGCAGGAACTCGCTTTGCGGTGCGCCAGGGAGCTGGAAACACGCGGAGATCACCGCCGCGTGGTCGTAGGAAGAAGCGCTGCGCATCACGAAGCGGCTGACGAACCGCTTGTATGTGCCGAACAGAAGCGCGAGCACTCGCACGCTAAGGCGGTTTCCAGCAGCGGTCTCCAGCAGGTTGCGGTTCCAGGCCACCATACGACGGTATGTCGAGCCCGAGAGCTCTCGCTTCAGCTCCGCGATCAGCGCGTCCGGGTCGTCCTCCGGGTAGGCGTCTCTCAAGATGCGGTAGGCGCGCGACGGCGGCGAGCAACCATAAAAGACGCGAGGTCCTCGAATTGTGGCCAGGGGGCTGACCCACTGCCGGCGATCCATCGTTGGCGAACTTCCGACGCGCTCCCAGCAGGAGCAAATCCAGAAATGCCAGTTGGGTGAAAATCTCGAGCTGATTCTGTCATCTGCATTCCCAAGTTATTTATATAAATAACCTCGAGCATATAATTCATTGTGTTTCGCATACAACAACTTCAGTATGATAAAATGATGTGAATATATGATATATTGTAATACTTTATCACGATCATGTAGACTGAAAGTGGAGGATTGACTGTCCTCACCACCCAGGCATGTTCACTGATCCTCCTCGTCGCAGTCGGCCAGCGCCGCCAGCACCGCGTCGGCGTCGTCCGCGACCGACAAGAACGACACGATGAATCGGAAGAGCCCGTCGGGCAGCATCGCGAGCAGCCCGCCGCTCGCTTGGGCCTCGCTTGAAATCCACGCCGCGCGCCGTCTCCAAGCTCGCAGCTGGTGCCACACGGACAGCTTCCGGCGGCGCGCGCTCTCCATCCGCGCGAGCACCAGCGGCCCGACCTGCTGCCAGAGCAGGTCGCGGTGGAACCGCTTGACGAGCAGCGACGACACTGCACCATCACCTTGCGCAATGTATTGGCGGAGCAGCGGAGTCGTCGAGTGTGTGGTGCAGAAGGCAGCAGCTGCGCGCGTCACAGACGGGTTGACGGCTTCTAACTGCATCAAGAAGCCGCCCATGCCAGTCTTGATAGCCGCGCGCACGCACTCGATCAGGTAACCGAGCGCGAGTCGCTGACTACTGCGGGTCCGCTGGCGCCGGGCGTCCTCCCAACTCTTGGCTGCTGCTCTCGAGCCACCTGACCGCACTGCGATACATGGGACGACCAGCTTGGCGACGGCTGGCGAGACTCGAGGATGCAGCAGCACTTGCACCGCCCACGCGTCGTCCATCGACCTCGCGGCGGCTAGTAAGACTGGGAGTGGAAGCGGCGGACTGCCACGGTCATGGAAGTCGACGTTGTCAAGCAGGAACAGCCGCGCGAGGATCGACAGCGAGCTCGGCGCGCCACCATTACCGTCATTACGGCAAGACGGCGCACTGCCGGCCGCCCAGAGCGCCGCCTCGCGGTCCGCGACTAGCAGTCTGCGCGTGCCATCGAAGAGCGCGAGTCGCCGCTGGCGGTAGAAGGCGCGCAGCAGGCAGGCGACGACCGCCAGGTCCACGCCGCGCTCGCAGGCGAGGATGAGCAGGTTGCGGCGCCGCGGCAGTGCCCACTGGATACGCTCGCGCGCCAGCACACGGCGGATCTCGAACAGCGCGCCGCGTGGACGAGGACATCCGGGCGAAGGGGAAGCGCCGCGCAGCAGCAGCTCGAGCTGCGTGCTGCCCGAGCCCCTGGCGCGGCGAGGGAGGGCGGGGAGGGAGCCCTGCAGGAGCATGAGCAGGGCGGTGAAGAGCGGTGGATTGGGGCGGCGAAGGAAGAGTGAGCGGCGCCGGTCGGACCGCGGTTCTTCTCTCCGCCCTGGGGACGTCTTGCAGTCGCTCGAACCTTGTCGGAAGAACAGGTTGAAGTGGCGAGGAGCTCGGTTCCAAAACCTCCATCATATTATACCATATCGTAGCATATATGGAAGGTTTCAAGAAGACGAAGGATGCCTGCATGACGTCCATTTTCCGCGAGGAAGAAGCTCGCGGATCGCGGCACTAAGAGGACGGACGACCTGTCGACGCGACGTGCCGCCCACGATGCTCGGCTTCAAGGCGCTCGTGGCCAAGTCGCGCGAGCTGACAACCAAGCTGGAGCTGTCCGTCCCCACCGGCGCCCCCGCTGCTCCCTCCTCCTCCTCCGCGCCAGCGACGACATCAACGGTGACATCAGCTCCCTCTCCACCACCTCCGACCGAGAGCAACGTTGTTGGGCACGAGCTGCTGCGGCTGCGGCAGGTGCAGATGGACCAGGCGCTCGCACAGCACCATGCGCTGGTAGACAGGTGCGCCGACTCGTCCTTGCCTCAGTATTAGCGGAGAGAGAGAGAGAGAGAGTAACTGGACGGTGTGATGCAGTGGTGACGAGCTGGCCACGGCGCTGGCGCAGACGCGCGCGCGGCTGCTGGACGAGGCCGAGAGCGCGCAGTTCCTCGCACAGAACGCACACTTAGTATCGACCGTTCGGCAGCAGCTCGGCCATCTTCGGTGCGCGTCCATTGCATCCATGGCCGCCTCGTAGACTCCGACCCTGACGCCTTGGTGACTGGTTCATTGTATGGCTGCGGCAGCGGCCTGGTGCTCAAGATCGCCGAGGACACCGAGGACGTGGAGAACTTGCTGGCACAGCGCTCGGAGGAGTTCATGGCCCAGCAGAACGCCGAGTTCGCCGCGCGCCAGCAGGAGGAGCTCGAGCGCTTCGAGCAGCAGATCCTGGTCGAGAAGGAGGGCCGGCGCCGCGCGCTGCTCGAGAAGCAGCGCCAGCGACTTGCGCAGGCCTTCCATGATGATCTGAGGACGTACCAGACGCTCGTGACGTACCAGGGAGTGACTGCAGCTGATGCGGTGGCAGGGAGACCGACAGAGACGGACGAATCGGCGGCGGTGAGCGCCAAGGAGACGCTCGAGTCAATTGATTTGGTGGTGGAGGCCGACGCGGAGCAGCTCGACGCCTTCTACGACTCAGACTCGGCGTCCGAGACGGAACCAGCGCCGCGCTTCTTGGTACCGGAGCCGCCCAGGCCTGAAACCAAGCCGGTTGTCGACACGGTGGACGACGTGGACCCATGCGCGATCCCGGACGACGCCGCGGAGGAGGAGGAGAAGGAGGAGGAGGAGAGTGCTGTCACTCCCAACATCGAAGCGACCGAGGCGAGTGGAGCGGATGCGACTAAAGAGCAGCAGGCGGCGCCATCTCCAGTCGAAGCCACGGCGAGCGAGACGCAGGCCGAAGAGGGCGTCGAGGCAGAAGAGAAGGCGGAGTGAGCGAGCACTAGTATTTAAGTTACGTTGGCGTTGCCCACTGTGCGGCTGGCGATCTGACGCGCTATTGCGGACACCGACGCTGTCGTTGCTTCGACCTCACCCTCTGAGTCACTCAGCGCCAGCTCGGCGTCGATCGCGGCGCTCGTCGCGTCCTCAAATGCCAGCGGCAGTGGCAGCGGCAGCGGGCCGACCCCGGGCTCCGTCTGTATGGC
>JAADXY010000097.1:0-50278 GCA_023338065.1 Phytopythium montanum
CAAGGCGTACGTAGTCGCATTGACACTCAAACCTCTAGGCGGTGGTATACTCACGACAGTGTGTGTGTGGTTCTAGGTCCCGTCGGAGCTCGCGAGAGCGTGCAACGGCGAGCTGGCGGACCTGCGAGCCGCGTGCGACCTCCAGAGCGGAGCCTACACGGCCTTCAGCTCCGAGACGGTCGTGGACGCGCAGGACGCACAGGCGGGCGGCTCGGGCTACAGCGCGTCGATGCTCTTCACGCGCTCGCCGGTGCTGCGCGCGCAGCTCGAAGAGTACCAGCAGTACGGACTGCAGGGTCATTCCCATGGCGGCGACGCCACCGACAACTACGCCGGCTTCTCGTTGGACGCGCTATCGTCGATCCCAAGCAACCAGAGCGTCTTATTGCCGCCAACCTTGCCGGTCAAGCGCGACAACTCACGGCCGAGCGCTCCGCAAGAAGCGGACTACGGCAGCTTCTCGGCGTTTGCCGACATGGCAACAAGTGGCAAGAGCAGCTTCTCCCCGGTTGGCGACGCGTACGGGAGCTTCGACACGTTCACGGCCGCTGGGATGTTCCCATCCGACGAGTCGCGCGAGCTCGCGGCTCGATACGCCCAGTGTGTGTCGCTGTCGAGGTCTCCAACACGGCAAAAGACGCACGGTTGGGGGACGGAAGACCTGCGAGAGAGCGTCTACGGCTCGTTCGCGAGCGCCAACGTGACGTCGCCTTCGTTTCCGCTACTTCCAGTCACAGTCAAGCCGCTGGCATCGACTTCCAGCGACTACGGGAGCTTTGCGGCTATGGATGACAGCGACAGCTTCGAAGGGTCCTCAGCCGACGACTCGACGCTTCCGGAATGGACTGCAGCTCTCGGTCCACCTCCGTCGCCTCCTCGATCGCTCCTGCCACGCCCGTCGGCCTCGAAGACACCACAATCGGATGATCTGTACGGGAGCTTCTCGTCGTTGACCATCGCCGACCATCGCTCCAGCGACAACATGCGATCATCGACCACATCGCTGCCGAGCCTGTCGAGTCCAAGTGAGAGCGACGAGGAAGGCAAGCTTGATGCCGCGGTCTCGGACATCTCGGCGTCGACTCCGTCGCTGTCGCTGCCTCACCCGCCGCAAGGCTCGGCGCTCGAGGAGCTGAACGCCGGCATGACGTTCTACAAGCAGAAGCAGCTGGACGAGGCGGTGCTCCGGTTCGTCGTGGCTCGCGAGATCGCGAGAGAGATGGGGGACAAGGTCGTCGAAGCGCGTGCACTCGGCAACCTCGGCACCGTGTACTTGGACCGGCAGAGCGCTCGGCAGGCCGTCGAGTGCTACGAAAAGTGCCTCGAGATCACGCGCTCCATCGGAGACACCAAGCGCGAGCGCACCATCCTCAACAACCTCGTGCTCGCTTTTGTGGCCTGCGGAGAGCTGGCAGAGGCGCTCGGCTTCTGCCAGGTGCAGCTCGAGATGACGTCCAGCGACATCAACCGGCGCAAGATCCTGTCGCGCATGAGTCTGCTGCGCGAGCGGATGGCGCGCGCCGCTGCCGTCAAGCGCGTGGCGGAAGCGAACGCCGCGTTCGCCTGAAGATGTCGGTTCCTGTAGACCCCACCGCCTTGTCCAATAGATACCCAGTCGCGTTCTCTCGTGGATGCTGAGCCAACACCAGCAGCCAGCCGCCTATAGAAGCACCACGGACGGGTGTGAGGTGCTCACGCTCACGCCTGCGTCGTCTTCGCCAGTGTCGGCGATGAACGTCGCGTTCGCCAGCGGCGGCAGCTTCCTCACGAACGTCTGCGCCAGGCTGAGCTTGAGGTGGCGCAGCGACTCGACCGTCGACTCGTCTCGCTCTGCTCCTCCACTGTCATCAGTCCTGCCGTTGCCCTCTCCTCCCGACGACATGTGGCTAAGCTGCTCGAACTCGTCCATCGCCAGCTCGCGGTCGAGAAATCGCTGCCACTCGAGCGCAAAGCTCGACCACTCGTCCGCGCTGCACAGCAGCAGTTCTTGACCCGCGGGAGCGCTTGCCTCGCCATGTATCAGACTGGCAGCCTGGTCCTCTGCAGCAGGCGGTAGACACTTCTTCAAGCTTGACGCGAAGCCAATGTGCAGCAGCAGCTCGACAGTCGCTGGCGGCTCGATCGTCTGTGCGATGGGCGGCACGACATCGACGCCTCGGATGATGCCGCGGACGTTGGCTGAGCCGAGGCCGAGCGCGTACAGTCGACAGCAGAGCGCGCAGATCTCCGGGTGCGAGTCCGACACGAACGAGTAGAAGGACGACACGTCCGTGTAGTCGCTCGTGGTCGCCGGGTCGAACGGGAACTCGCGCAGTTGGTACGCGTTCAGGATGACCGCGGCGCGCTCACTCGTCAGGCTCAGAGACTGTGTGGCTGTGGCGGACGTCGTCGGCAAGCTGTCGCTCGTGAACCATCGGTGGAAGTACCGCTGGAAGTAGAGCGCGACGGCTTTCCACCGAAGCAGCGGATGGCTGAAGTCGAGCGCCGACGCGTCCAAGTGGAAGTCGAACACGTACGCGAGCGCCATAACAGGCAGGTCGTAGCGTCTCCATAACGTG
Organism: Phytopythium montanum; assembly: GCA_023338065.1. Taxonomy (NCBI): domain Eukaryota; phylum Oomycota; class Peronosporomycetes; order Pythiales; family Pythiaceae; genus Phytopythium; species Phytopythium montanum. The sequence continues at coordinate 2,559 of JAADXY010000097.1, forward strand.
TCCACGAGCGTCTGCATGAGCTGCGCGACGCCCAAAGCGGTCGAAGATAGCGGCAGCGACGATGGAGACGACGTCAGCGAGTCCGACGCCCCGTTTGCTTGGACCATGACCGCATACTGCTGGCTTATACGGCCAAACTGGTGCATGACGTGCGCGAGCGTCAAGCCGCTCTGAATGCCTCCACCTCCACTGACAAAGCAGCCAGTCGCCTTCATTTTGTGACCCGCAGGCTGCTGGTGCTGGGTGGTAACCACGCTGTAGGCTTCTCGCAGCGGCGCGAGCACGCGCTCCATGTCTCGCAGCGTCTTCCAGATGACGCCATTGTCTGCGACGACAAGCTCGACTAGCGCCTGGGGCACTGGCGACGACCCCGCCGCTCCCGCGCTGTCCCGACTGCCGATGTCTCCCCTAACAGCGCGAGTACTGCCGACGCACACGGCTGTGATCACATCCGCGTACTCGAGCACCGCGCCGAGACACGTGACGATCGAGTACCATCCATCACGTCTCGGCAGCGGGATGAACGCATCACGTACGCCGCTGACTTCCCTCAGTGCCACCAGCAACGCCGGGTTCGAGAAGTATGACGCCAAGTCGATCAGGTCGCCGACAGCCTCGTGGAAGCCCTCGTGGGTGAAGATACTGCCTGCGAGAGTGCTCAGGACCGCCGAGATGCACGGCACGACCAGCAGAGAGGCCCACTGAGGCGCTCGGCAGACACGACGAGCAGCGTTGAGCGCGACGACCGAGTCGGCGACGATGCCCATGACCGAGATCTGCTGCTCGCGACCGAGCTGGTCCAGCACGTCCTCGATCTCCAGCGCCAGCTTGGGAGACGTGTACGCGTTCACGTGGTTGCCCATGTCGACGACGCGCACACAGGCGGCGTCGCCGTTCGAGTTGAGCAGCGAGAAGGCCACGAGGTGCTGCAGGTCGAGCGTCGACCAGCAGTTGATGCTGAGTGTCAGGCCGCCCTTGATGATGGTCGACTTGCGCATGCCCTCCTTGACGCGGTCAAGCTGCGCGGTTGCGAGTCTTCGAGCGGCTTCTTCGATGCCCTGGTCATCAAACATGGCACCAATGTCCGGTCTAGTGCCGTCAGGACGTGCTGTTGATGGGTGAATGTACTGGAGAAGCGCCAGGAAGTCGGGTCGCTGCAAGACGCTCAACGGCAGGTTGGATGCTACAACGGTCTTGAGCACCGACTCGACCCACTCGCCATCGTCTGCTGACCCACGGCTTCTCTCCGCCGGCTTTTGCTGGTCACCATCGTCTGTCGAGGTCAAGTCAAACGCTCGTACTTGCCGATGCTTCTTCCGAGTCGGCGTTGTGAACCCCGCGCTCCCATCCAGCATCTCTCCACTCGTCCGCTTGCCTCCACGCTGTTGCAGAGGCTGCGAAGACCCAAGCAGCGAAGGAGACATGGCCACAGCCACGCCGTGGTCCCCAGCAACCGTCGCTCCGCTTCTTGATCCCATGCCACCAGCAGGCGCAGGGGAATCATCCATCGACTGCTGCAGCACCTGCTCCATCGTCTCCACTCCGCCGTCTCTGTCTGGCTTTCCAGCCTCAAATCCCGTCGTCGACTCATGGCCCTGCGCGTCATCTCCTCCATCCGCTGACAAGTCGACGCCTCCAAGCAGCGACGTCATCGCCGCGCCAGTGTCGTCCGCGTCCACCGTCGCCAGGTTCGCTCCTCCTCTTGACCGACTCGCCGCCTTCTTCCGGGGCCGCGTGGACGGTAACGCGCGCTGCTGCTCGCTGCTGTGGGCCGCCGTCCTCTCCCGACGCTCACACATGTCCCTGACCTGCTCCACGACCTCTCGCGGGCAGTACGCGCAGCCCTCGAGGTGGCGCAGCATGTCGGTCGACACGCCTCGAGTTGCTGCCGCTTGCGCCAACCCGAGCCGCGCCACGCAGTACACGCAGAAGGCGTGGTAGTGGTACCGGTTGCGCTTCTCGCCGCGGTGGAAGTGCACCCACAGCGGGTGTACCGGTCGCCCGGTCTTCTTGCCCACGCCGACTGCGGCGCTACCAGTTGGAGGTGATGACGCTGGGTGGTCTTTGTCTGGAAGTTGTGGAGGCGCAGCGTCGCTCAGTTCTACCGGGATGGCGGGCGCAGCAGTAGACGCATCTGAAGCGGACGTGACCGCATCATGTGAGGGCGTAGCGGCGGTGTGGGAGGCGTCCGCGAGCGCGCCGGACGAGGCCTCCGCCAGCCCTTCAGCGTCCATTATTGCGCTTTATCAACAGTGTGGGTGGTCAACGGTACTCACTTGGGGTTACTCTGTCTCCATTCCAATTCAAATGGTGTAATGATCTCGTGTTTCACAGTATTATTCCATTTATTTCGGATCATGCTTATGGAATCTCACTGTGCTCAGAACGTCAAGCACTCCCGATCTCTTCGTTGGTCGTCAACGTTGCTCCCGCCCGCCCCGACGCTGCTCTCCCGCCCCCCGCCCTCCGCCAGCCAGCGACTACCACCTCGTCACCATGGAGAACGCCGCGCCCTCGTGCTCCGTATCCTCGGGCGGCGCGCCGCGCAACCGCCAGGAACCGGCGGGTGCCGAGAGCCAACGTGACCCGGACGCGCAGCTCCAGGCGCAGGCTCCGCCGCCACAGGAGCACAACATCTTTGGCGGTGCGTAGCGCTGTGTATGTGCGTGTGTATGGCCAGTAGCTGACGCCTGGGGTGCGAGACGTGCAGACAGCAACCTCAACATGGTCATGATGTTCCTGCTGCTGCTGCACTTCATGCAGTACGCGATGCGCCAGCGCTGCGGCTGCTAGACGCCACGGCTCCTTCCTCGTCGTTGCTCTCCTCTCTTCATGTAGCATTGCCGTTGTCTTCCCCCCATTACCAAGATATATACCTCAAGTAACACTGTTGCTAGAAGCACTTGCGGTCGAGGATGGCCTCGTGGTACTCCTCCCACTCCTGCTTGCTCACGTGGATGTCCTTGAACGTCGGCAGCGACGCGAACATGGACCCTCCGATCCAGGCCGCCAGCCTCCGGTGCGAGTTGTACCCTCGCTCCCGCACATCCGGATCCGGCACGACCTTGAGCGTCGCGGCAGCTCGCTGGCTCGCGGTTGCCGCCTGCAGCTCCTGCTGGAAGCGGCGGCAGAAGCCAGGCAGCATGGTCGTGCCTCCTGCGAGCACTACGGCATCCAAGAGGTCGTGCTGCAGGTCCCGGTCGCACATGGCGATCGCGGACGCCACACACTCGTGCAGCCCCTTGGTCGGCTTGAGCGGGTGGTCGTCGCCGAGCTCCTGCGGCCGGAAGAGCACCTCGGCCGGCGCCGTCTGCGTCTGCTTGTCCACTTGGAGAATGGTACCGTCTGGCAGCTCGAACGCCTTACCGCTCGCCTCTTCCTCGCCCAACGCGCTGTGGTTGTTGCCGCTGATCGATGAGCCTCGAGTCTTGGGGGCGACAGCACATGCCGCCTCCTTGATCGCGCTGATCGTGTGGAGCTGGAAGGCGTGGAACGCGTGCCCCCGCTTGGCGAGCAACATGTGCAGGCGGTTGCTGATGTCCAGGCCGCCGGCGTTGAACGGGACGCAGGCATGCGGAAGCGCATAGCCTTCGAACACTGGCGTCGCGTGGCTGGATCCATGGCCGATCTCTACTACAATACCGCGCGTTCGGCCAGAGGAGAGCAGCGACAACACGCTCTGGTGCATGTAGTAGAACCCGCAGGCGCGCTGCGACTCGAACAGGATCTGTGCCATGCGCTCCTGCTGCTTCTTAGAGCCCGACGGAGAGCTCGTACACAAGATCTAAGCATCCACAATGTGCCAAGTGAGAGCTTGCACCCTCAAAGCTATCAGCAAGCTTGGTAGGGACTCACAGGTAGCGCACACGTCTCGGGATCAATGTGGAGCTCATACGCAAAGACGTGCTCCCATACTCGTTCGAGCGCGTCCCAGTCCTCGACGACCCCGCGGTTGATCGGGTGCGTCACGTCCAGGAAGTCGCGGTACTGCTGGCACTCGGCGCCTACAAACGTGTCGCGCTCGTGTAGCAGCTCCGGTGCAGCCGCTGGCCCAGTTCCAGCTGACGCGCCGGACTTCCAGCTCGGCACCTGCGCAGCGAACCACTCGGGGTTCTTGACGCGACCGACGCACGCCGAGAAGGCCGCGCGCGGCGCGTCCTCGCCCGAGAAGCCCGCCTTGATGACGCCCGAGCCATTGTCCAGCACGATCGCATCCATCTCGGCGCTCATTGCCGAATATGTCGCTCCTTAGTGCTTGAGCTTGGGCAACAATGGTCGATATCCGATCCGTCCGTGACCCTTCGTGGCTCTTGGGATGGCTACACTAATTTTTGAAAGTACCGTCGATGTCAAATGTAAATGCCGATTTGTTTTCGTCCAATCACAATATTTACACGATTTTATTAACCAATGACAGATATCTAAGCAAGTCGTGATTTGCGCGATGACAAGCAGCCAGAGGAGCAAGATGGCGCCGAGCTTGCCGGCGTTCCGGAGCGCGTGCTGCCGCCTCTGGAGCGGCCCGCGCGGCGCCTCCGTCAGTGCCATCGAGGGAGCGAGCGACTCTTTCGTTCAGACGCTCCCATTCTCCGTGGAAGTGCGCATTTCCCGCAGCAAAACTGGCCGCGCCATGAGTATGGAAGTCGTCGACAACGTCGACTCCGATGCCGGCATCCTGCTTTCACGGACGCCAATGACCGCGCCAGAGGCCAGCAATCGCGACCTACTACTCGCTGAAGCCAGGATGTCGTGGTTTTCGCTATACAGCGCGTCTCCACTGTCGCTGAGTGTCATGATCGTGCTCGAACTCGACGCGGACTCGGGTCAGCAGTGCTACTTCTTCGGCCATCTATCGCGCCTTCCGCCCCCCACAACCGCTCCACTGCAGCCAACTTCGAGCTCAGACTGCGCCATAAGCCATCAGCTCGACGACGGCGAAGCGGCGGAGCAGCTGCTGCTGGAACTGCATCGAGCGTTCCCTGATGTCGCGTTGACTCCATTAGCTCGCGAAGCCGTCGGCCGCCAGCAACACCTTCAAGCTGCGAACGGCATCAAGCGGTTGCGGCAGTCACTCAACCCATCCGCTTTTTACGGACAAGTGGCGGCGCAATCTCCTGTTACAACACCACCTACAGCAGCCAACCGGACAGATGCGAGCGCTGGATGGAGCGCGTTGTACCACAGGCTGCAGTTCCGGGTGTCTCGCTCGCTCATGTGCCAGTTGGAAGGCACGGCGCCGGTCTCCGCGACGTTCCCGAGGCAGCAAGAGGCGTTCGAGTTCGCCGACCAGGTCGTGGCCTTCCGCCGTGAGCTTGAGGTTCGAAAACGCGACCGCAAGGAGGTAAGGACGAAGGAACCGGGGAGTGTGACGCACCCACGAGCGTTCTCGTTCGAGAGCGCTCATGAAGGCAAGCGGCGCTTCTTGGTCGCGAGCTTGGACGAGTTCTGGCGGACGTACGAGGCGACGGAGGCCGGACAGCGGCACGTGTACGAGATCATCCGCGAGAGTGTTCCTTGTCGGCTCTACTTTGACTTGGGTACGTGGAAAGAGGAGGCTGAGAGTATGGACGGCAAGGGTCTACTGTTGACTCGTGACTGCTTGTAGAGTTCAAGCGCGAACTCAACACCGATGTGGACGGCGACTTGCTGGTTGAGAGGCTTGTGCTGCTTCTCCAACTGCAGCTCTATGTGGGCCTCTCCATGCACGCTGAAGCACTAGAGCGCGAGCCTTGACGCTGTTCGTGGTGTTCTGTCGATGCTTTAGCGCAAGTTTGGTCTCCGCGTGTCGGCTGCAAGGCACATTGTGCAGCTGGACTCGTCGACGGCCGCCAAGTTCAGCCGCCATTTGATCGTACGTCGCGTCCAACTCGTCTCTCTCGACCGTTGGCTCATGCTTGACTCCCCCTGTGCACAGTTCCACATGCCCAACGGAGAACTGTTCGCCGACAACCTCCACGCTGGAGCGGTACGATCGCTTCTCATCCATGGTCTTCCGTTGTCATCACTCCATCGAGCTAACGCTGATACATCACCAGTTCGTACGCGAGTTCATCAGCGACCTCGTGGACCCTCGTCCGACTGAAGACAGCCCAGACCCGGACGCCTTGTGCCACCCACCGCCGTCGCCGTTCCTAGTCCGCAACACCGACCACGAGGGCAGGGACCAGCGCCAACTCTTCATCGACACGGGCGTGTACACTCGCAACCGCATGTTCCGCGTCCTAGGTTCCTCCAAGTACCGCAAGACGGCGACTCTGCGTCTCCATCCTGGCGGAGACGACCGCTGCGACTTCTCTGCCTTCCTGTCGACGCTCGTGTGTCCGTTCCCATCACTCGAAGCCATGCGACTCGAGTCGCCATCAACGCGCTTGCTCCGCTGCTCTCAAGGCGGGGCGACCTCACGGCGTCCGTCGCTCTTCATTTCCACGCGGGTGTCTTCATCCCGACCGGTCGAGTGTCGACAGTCTTCGCTTCCTCAGCTCGACGCCTTCATCCGCTCGCAGGCGACGCGCGGAGGTGTCCAAGGCGAGATCCGCGCGGTTCAAATGCTGTTCCCGCCGTCTCCACCACCCAACAGCGACGGTAGAGTCGAGAAGATGAAGCCCACACCCTGGATGGTGACGTTCCACATGTCCAGGAACCGCTGGTGCGGCAACGTCGGCCGCGCGCACCGGAGCAACAACGTCATGTTCGTCGTGGACCTGTCACTGCGGGTTTATTACCAAAAATGCCACGACCCCGCGTGCCAGGCGACCGACTACAGGTACAAACTGCACCGCCATCGACTGCCACGCACCTCACGCACACGCCACTCACGCCACTCACGCCACTTGTACCCGCTGTGATCTGCTCTCTATCTCCGTCTGCTTTGATCCCCACGCTCCTCTCTGCCCTCTTCCCGGTGCTGCCACTCACACAGGTCGCTACCTCAGCCGCTACCGCCGCACGTCCTCCTCGACTTGGACAGCGCGGAGCCCACCCAGCTCGCTAAATAAATACACTGCGGCGAGCGATCACTCGATCGTGAAGCCGGTGATATCCATCTGCACGATCTGTTGATGAAGCAAGCAAGGTGTCAGTCAGTCATTGAAAGATCCCCACCTTTGAAGTACGATCAGCACGTACCAGCTTGAGGTACTCAGCCATCACGTCCTTGGAGTTGTAGATCGGCAGGTCGACGCGGTTGAAACACGTGTGCGCTTTGGGGAAAAGGAAGCTCTGGTTGACGCCGGCAAACGCGACGTTGAACCTCCGCACGCGGCCATCGCTGCTGATCAAACCCTTGAAGCCTTGCGCAGGGACACGGCTGGTGCCAGTGGCGAACTGGAGCAGCCGCACGCGGTCCTCATTCTTCATATCGTTGATGACTTCCCAGAACCACTCGATGTTGTTCAGCTCGAGCTCGGTCGGGTAGTTGTGCGTGAAGAACTTGAAGTCCGTGTGCTTCTTCCAGTCCTCGACATCGATCGACGGCACACCTAGACAGGAGCACAAGTATTGGAGTCAGATACAGTCCACACTGTTCAGTAACAAGCCGTAGCAGGGGACGTACCACACATGAGAAGCTCGAGTTCCTGGTAGTCGAACAGCTTGAGCAATCCCTCCGGCACGACGTCGTACAGCGCGGTCAGGAACGAGAGCAGCTGGTCCGCGACGCTGTCCAGCACATGGTACTTGAACAGCGCTTCCAGGTATCGCGAGCGGTTGTCGCGCGTCACGTCAATGTTGGCTCCATCTTCGATAAGCTCCACGGTCTCCGGCTTGCCGTTCACCAGTCTTGTGGCCGTGAAGTCCAAGCACAAGGGCTCGATGTCGTCGATCTTCTTGATCATCATGGCGCTGTTGTAGATCTCGTCGTCTAGGAACTGCAGGTCCGAGAACGAGATGGGCACGCCCAGGATGTGCTTGAGGAACGGCAGCGCCAAGTGCACGGGCATCAGATGTTCCTCCAGGATCGCCTTGCCCACGAGTCGACCAGCAAACTCAAAGTACGCCAGGTGCTCCTCCCGCAAGCTGTCCGAGATGGCGTTGATCCAGTAGCTGCGTTCGTCTCCGACCGTGGACGAGAAGAGGCCGAACTCCGGGTCGAAGAGTTCCGCGAAGAGCAGCGTGAACCACTCGCGCATGACGCCGCCGGCGTCTAATGCTGGCTCCCCGGCAAACACGACGCGCCACCGCTGGCGGAGCTGGTACGGCTTCATGTCTCTCACGAGCTCGAACGAGTCCTCGAGCAGGTGATCGCGGCGCACCACGAGCTCGGCGTGGCCAGACTCCCAGGGCAGCCACAAGCGGTGGATCTCGGTCGAGAACCACCGGATCTTGTCCGAGAACGGCAGGTTGTGCACGCCCTCGAGGTTCATGATGAGCTCCGACGAGCCCGAGCCGTCCATGATGTTGATGCGGTAGTGGAAGTCCGTGGCCACGACGTCCGACTCGTTCAGCACGAGCCGGCCGATCGAGTCGCGTACCCGGATGTAGCCGACCGAGAGGTTGCTGTCCCGCTCTCCGTTGATGTACCGCGCGATCGAGAGGCGCTGGCTTCCCTGGTCGCTGTCGATCGAGTCCCGGCTCGATGGTAAGCGGCTCATACGCACCCATCGATGCAGTCCATCGTGTGTAGGCATGCGCTTCCACTGTAACCGGCGGCTGGCTGCGAGCTGGAGCTTGCTGAGGTGGGGCGGCGCGCCAGAGAGACTGCTCGGCCGGCCGCCGCTGAACGAGTTGCCGCGCGAGATGGCGTCGTCGCCGCCGCCCATGATGCTCAGCGACATGTACGGCTCGGCCTCTCCGATGCGGTCCATGCGCGCGTCCTTCTTGCGCGAGTAGCCGGCGCTGGGCTTCTTCTTGGCGCGGAACTTGTCGTGGCCGCGTAGCGTTTGGCACAGGTCGCACATCTTGCGCTCCGGGTGGTTGCGGAAGTGGCACACGCCGCAGCGCCACAGCATTTGCTCCATAAAGCTGACCAAACACAAGCACAGAGAGAGAGAGGGATAGTGAGACGGCGTGAGTATGGAGACCACTACAAGCAGGAGAAGACAGCTAGTACCTGTCGTTCAGCTCTTCACGGTACACGTCCGCGGGTTCTGTGAGGAAGACCTGCGTGGCGAGCGCCTGCTCTTCGCGCTGCGCGCGTAGGCGGCGCAGGAACAGCACGATAAGCGCGAGGCCTAGCACCGCGAGCAGCGTGCCCACGACCGCGATCGCCGTCAGCCCCGACATGGCCGCGCTGCCTCGTCAGCCGTCGCTCGCGCGCTCTGTTCCTGTCCTGCTTGGCGCTGGGGGAACGCGACCAGGAAGGGAGTCGCCCCGACCCCAGCCACGTCCTGGGTTTCCCTTGTAACTGTGCGCGTCTCGCCGGGAGACGGCGCGAGCGCGAATGGAACGCGGGGGAGGACCCAAGGAACCCGCGCTGTGCGTCTGTCTGCTCTTCCGGCTGGTCCCGTCGAGCGGTGGCTTGCGCGTCCAGGGGGAGGGAGGCAGGAAGCGGCCGTCCTTCCTTCTTCTCGCCTTACTCGCCTTACTTCGAGCTGTTAGTACTGGGGATTGGGCGTCGATAGCCGAGCAGAACGGGAAAGGACAGTCACTCCAACCCCAAGTAGCCAGGGCGAGGCATACTGGATGCAAGATGTCATTTGCCCAGACCACTCGCCGAAACCCTAATCGCTGGGCCTTGGAGTTCAAGGAAGGAGCAGTTGTCGAAACAGGAGATTGGGACAGAAGATGGTGCGTTTGCGAACGGATAGAAGATTGCCAGAACGTTTTGCTCTGGTGAGAGAGTCAAAAACCTCTGCTAGTTAATATTTTTGCCGTTCTATCGGAGTTGATTCCATCGAAACAGCCCGTACTGGCAATGTCAGATCTCGTCAATAGTTGTAGTCCCAGACTTTAACATCTTGCATTTTGTAAAGAGACCTTCTGAAAGAACAAGTTCGGTGGACAATCGCCCCGTCAGACTGCATCGAATGGTAGAGGGTTTCCAGCGAAAGTCGTTCCTGAACCAGAGGCACCACTCGAAATGGGACCCGATGCCTTCCGCGTCGACTCCTTCCATGGGTCCGGAGCATGTCATTCGCCTCTCTATCCGAGCCTCTACCAAGTCTAGACGTGTTGCTCTTCCAGGCGTTGGTTATCGCTGCCAAAGCAGGCGGCTGGATGCTTGTCGGTGTTGCGCCATATATTCCGAGTGTAGCCACTTTCTGTGGCTCACATGAGGATCCGTTCGGACTCGAGTAGACTGCTTCACCTCCTCAGTGAGTCCTCACCACATCCAGTCCCAAAGCGCCGGGCATGCCACCAACTGACTGGCGAAGTCGTTTGCGCTCTCCATCATGGGGTCGCAAACACGACGGCTCCGCCAATCACTTGCCGCCAATTCACCATGATACAGGGGCACCTTGACCCGATGACGCCCAGGCTGAAGCAAGCGAAACCCCTCGCCATGAGCCGTCAGTCGCTAACTTTAGCCTTCAGCCGCAGCCACTGCGCGTGTCTGTTCATCGCCAACCACCTCCGCGTCCGTCCGCCCGCCCCTATTGTACGATCCGTCGACGTCCTCGTCCTCCTCCACCTGCTCGTCCGTTCATTCGCTTGCCTAACTGACCCGCTCCATGGGCGCCGCGGCCTCGACAGCTCAGCAAGGCATGCGACTCGTCGGTACGATGCCTCCTGTCGGCGGTATCGCGTCTCCCACAGGTCTCGGCCGCTCGCTCCGGTCTCCGCACAACTCCGCGCCAACATCCCCAGCCAACCCGCCGCCAGAGATCGAGGAGGACGGACCAGTAGACGCGTCAGTACTTCGTGCTGCTCGCGAACACATCAAGTCCAGCGGGCCGGGCTTTGACGACCCGTTCTACACTGTGAACCTGCGACTAGTGGCCGCTCAGTTCCGGCGCATGGCCGCGCTGTTGCCTCGAGTACAGCCCTTCTACACCATGAAGTGCCACCCGGACGCTCGCGTGTTCGAGCTGCTTACAGGCCTCGGATGTGGCGTCGACTGCGCCAGCAAGCCCGAGATCGAGTTCTCACTGGCGCACGGCGTCGCTCCGGACAAGATCATCTACGCCAACACGATGAAGCAGGCGTCGCACTTGGCGTACGCTCGCGAGGCCAACGTGCCGCTCATGACGTTCGACAGTCTGGACGAGCTGGCCAAGGTCCAGCGCGTCTTCCCGGCGGCGCAGCTCGTGCTGCGCATCAAGGTGGACGACTCCAAGGCGCGCAGCCAGTTCGGGCCCAAGTTCGGCGTCGAGCTGAGCGACATCCCGGGCATCCTAGAGACGGCACAGCGCCTCAACCTCGACGTCGTCGGCGTCTGCTTCCACGCGGGAGTCGGGATCCTGGACGCCTCGGCCTTCTCGGACGCGATCGCACGCGCCAAGGAGGCGTTCACTATGGCAGAAGCTCTCGGGTTCCAGTTCTCGCTGCTCAACATTGGCGGCGGCTTCGCTGGTGATGACCAAGGACCGGTCACGCTCGACGCAGCCGCTTCAGCAGTCAATGCGGCGATTGATGAGCACTTCCCGGAGTCGTCCGGCGTCCGCATCATCTCGGAGCCAGGCAGGTTCTACGTCTCGGCTAGCACGGTGCTGCACCTGAACGTCGTGGGCCGCAAGATCGACCCGGCGCTTCACGACCGTTCTCTTGAGCTGGACGCGGTCCACCCGAACCTGCCGCGGTACATGTACATCCTCACCGACGGCGCACACGGGTCGTTCAACACGCCTCACTTGGTCAAACTGCACTCTCCGGCGGTGCTCCACGCTCCACTGGCGGACAAGACGGTCAAGGTGCCCTGCAGTCTGTGGGGACCGACGATGGACGGCAAGGACGTCATCTCGAACGAGATGGAGCTGCCAGTGCTCGACGTCGGCGACTGGATCTCGTTCCCGCACATGGGCGCCTACACGTTCGCGACCGGCTCGACGTTCAACGGGTTCGCTCTCCCCGACCGCGTATACATCGAGGACGGCGAGCCCAAGGCGGCTGAGGAGGCGCAGGTGGCAGCTGAAGCCAAAGAGTAGAGGCGCCTCGCCGCACGTGCTCGGTCAATAGGCGATCACCTCGGCTGTTTAACATCCATTGCGCGCTGGACATCTTGCGCTTCACATGCCACGAGGCGAATCTTGTGAAGTACGACGTACCACCGTACCCTTTTGGCCAACTTCACTTCTGAAGATGACGGTGGTGACGAGATGGCGCCGGTTCGTCTTCAAGGCGACGCTACGACAGCAAAAAGCGCATGCTGGCCGCGTCTCTCAGCCACAGCCAGCGACGCCTGCCTTCCTTGAGCGCACTGAGCGTCAGTGAGGCAAGGCGGTGGCGACTCATGAAGCACAGTGCTGGCCAATATTCGCTCGGCTTTCCGCCCAGTAATGAAGCGGCGTGGAGGCCTTCGCCATACAGTAATGTGCGTGAATATGCAACGGGCAACTTTCTATGGACTTTTAATTTTTATCTAACTGTAATACAAAAAAACAAGTTTAAGCGATGGGCTAATGACCGTTGTAATACATATTTCATTTTCAATGATATTCATCTCCCGTTGCATATTCGCGCACATTACTGTATCCAGGAGGAAGTCCAGTGAGTTTCGCGTCCACGGTGCTGGTCGTCTAGCGTGTTTTACCATGTCGCGGGGTTCAACCATGCGAAACCTGCAGCTGGCGACAGTCCAAGCCAACTGGACGATCGTCTTGTCTATTCGCCCACCACGGCTTATTTTCCACACCTAGCAGTGCCCGGGAGGTAACCGACGTCAGTATTGAATCCCCCAAGAGACGTCACGAGTATCCCCAGGCCGCTCGCTACTCGCTGCTTCCTCCCGTTTGGCTTACCTCCATGCAGACCGCCGCCGCTCTCCGCTCCATACGCGAGCCACCTTCTCAACGCTGGCGTCCGCCCGACCGCGTCCTCGGCGGCTCCTTGCTGCTGCTGCTGCAGCTCGCTCTCCAAGTTGAAGTGACGCACGCCGAGCAAGACGACGGCATCCAGCAGGAAGCCACGCGCCTGCGCGTCCACCGACGCGCTGCAGCAATGGCTGGCGGCGGTGAGGAGGGCGGCGGCAACCGCGTGTGCGGCGCCTCGGGCTCGTTCCTGGGCGTGGGCAACGTCACGTGCCTGAACGACAACCTGGGGGCCGCCATCCTGCTGCTGCTCGTCATTGTGCTCGTGTCCACGGGCTTCGAGCGCGCTATCCACTACACGCGGCGCGCGATCGTGTGTCCGCAGCTGCGGCGCATCGTGGGCCGCATCTTCCAGGAGATCATGATCCTCGGCTTCCTCTCCATGGTCATCTTCACGCTCAACACGTCCGGGCTGCTCGAGGCCGTCAGCTTCACGTTCGACGAGGACCTGACGACAAGCGAGCGCCTGCACTTCTACGAGTTTTTCCACTACGTCGTCTTCCTCACCATGATCTACTTCATCGCCATCGTGCTGCTGCTGCTCTTCATCGGCACGGTGGCCCCCAAGCTCCTCTGGGAGTCGGCCAACGCGCGCAGTGTCGGCAAGACAACCGGTCCCGGCCGCCACCACCGGTTCGAGTCGGATAGCGAGGACCGACTCGACTACTTCCACCACGACGAAGACTTCTACGCCGACGAGGATCGAGACAGCAGCGCTTCAGGTCGACGCAAGCAGCAGACACTCACCCAGGCGAGCACTGCGCTCGCCACTCCTCCAGTCTCAACGCTGTCCGACGGCGAAGACGACAACGACGCCACAATGACAGATCGCCGCCTCGATACTCAAGCGGACAACCAGTTCACGTGGTGCAGACAAGATGAGCGCAACCGCATGATGCAGAGCTTCGCGACCATGAGAGACCGCACGCGGTCCGGCATGAACCTGGCGCTTGGTGCTCGAGCGTATGCGTTGCTGCTGCACCGATACCAGCGCGAGGGCGGCTGGTGCTTCCGCCTCAACATCCGCAAGCAGTGGCAGCTGTACAAGAGCTTCGAGCTGCTCGCGTACAACATCTGCCAGCACCGCTCGGGGTACATCTACAAGAACGCGCGCGAGATGGAGCGCCTCTTTGACGTGCGTCCGCCGCCGCCACCGTGTCCGGTGGACATGAACGCGGACGACTACGCCGCGAGCTGCGATCCAGTGCCGGCCAGCGCCTCGCCACCCTTCTCGTTCGAGCAGTACCACGTGCTGTGCATGCGCAATCTGCTCTTCCACATGACGGAGCTGCACCCGAGCGCGTTCCTCATCCTCGTCGTCATCGCCGTGCTGCCGTCGGCCTTCCCGAGCTTCGCGCACTGGATCTTCGTCGGCGTCGGCGCCGCGCTGCTGCTCACCAACGTCGTCATCCTCTTCAAGGTCTACCACATTCTGCGCGGCATCGTCGACGACCGGCTGCGCGTCATCTCCATGCGCGAGATCCAGACGCGGCTCGACCGCACGGCGGCAGTCCAAGCCAGCAGCTCCAGCGAGCAGCTTCGACGGAAGAAGCCGAGCTTCAAGGCCGCGGTACTGGCCGTACGCGCCATCCTGCGCATGCAGATGTCGGCGCTGTGCCACAGCGCGCTGCACCACCACGACCACCGGTTCTGGTTCTCGAGCCCCAAGTTCCTGCTGCGCATGTTCCAGTTCGCGACCATCGGTCAGGCCTTCTACCTCGTCTGGCTGTCGCTCGTCGAGACGCAGGCCGTGCTGCAGGAGTCGTCGACCGCCGCTGTGTGGTACTACATGCTCGTCATGCTGGCGCTTCCTGCCCTCGCGCTCTTCGTCATCACACCGATGACCATGCCGAGCCTTGTGCTTGTGCTCAGTCTCACCGGCATCTTCGCGGAGCTCAACACCAAGAGCGACACGAGCGACCGGCCGAAGGTCGACAAGAGGACGGCGAGGGAGGAAGCCAAGATCCACATGCGCATCATACGCCGCTCCTTCCTGCGCAGTCACTACTCGGACGACGAAGACCAGTACATCGCGCGGCACACGTTCACGCAGGAGAACGTCTTGAACGTCGAGGACAGCGGCTTGGACAGCGACCGGGGCAGTCGGAGAAGCCGATCGAGCACGCCAGCACACCGCGCGGGAGCTCCAGAGTCGGTTGACGGTGCCGTGGACTCGCCGGAGGCCATCATGTCGCCCACTGCCACGCCCAACAACGTCTTCCTGCGAATCTATGACTCGCCAGTGATCGCCGTGCAGCACAGCAAGCTGTCAGTCCCGGAGCTCATGTCACCGATCTCCCAGCGCAGTAGTGGCGATGGCGGCTCGGTCCTCGGCCGTTGGCGAAGAGACAGAGGCAGCGGCAGGTACCGGTCCAAGGCTCGAGACGCCATCGCTCTCGACCGATCACGGAGTTCCAGCTTCGGCAACGACAGCATCGGCAGCAATAGGTCGTACCACAAGCTCGACAACAGCAACTCGCTTGGGCGGGGCGGGACACTTCCAAACGGCCGCAATACTCCTCGTGGCGGGTCGTGGGGTCCGCTGTCCTCGTCCAGGAACACGCGGTCGTTCGGGAGCTTCGGACGCGACCATAACGGATACTCGGGCACCAGCCGACACTTCGACCTCGCTGCGTTCCAGGCGACCGGTGGTAACCCGCGAGATGCACTCAGCAGCGTGTACCATAGCCCACGGCCGGCCAGAAGCCGCGGTGAGTGGTCGCAGGCGCCAATGTCGAACGACTCGACGCCACCGAAGAGTTCTTCACAGTCGCACGCACAGTCGCAGGCACAGCCACTGCCGGAGTCGCAGTCGCTGGCGCTCCCTTGGGTCGTCAGCAACAGCGGCGGGATCGACGACGGCTCGAGCAACAACCCACCGATTGGAGACGACGCGGTGCTAAGCCCGGTCGCGACGACGTTCAAGAGCTACTGCTCCAAGTACGGCGGCTACCCTGAGCAGTAAAGAGCGATCAGGAGACACACAAGCGGACGAGAGGGAGGCGTCGAGCCACATACAGATAGACAAACAGGTAGACAGGCAAACAGTACCGTTGGGAAGCGAACCGCATGAAATGCTATGATGATGGTCATGGTGATGGCGGACCCCAAACACAGGAGCGTTTAGTGGCACAAGCGCAGGGAGCGAGCGAGCCAGCCTACTCTGTGTGAATCGCGTCAACCAGCCGAGAGCGGTTTCGTGTACCCATACTTGGGCCGGAGCGCGCGCTTCTCCTCCTGTAGTCTCGGCAAGCATGAGCACAAGCGGTGAGTACCCCCAACAACCGTCCAGCGTAACCCGTTCGTGACCCACCATGGAGATCGAGGCGTCCGAGTAGATGAGTCCGGTGACCGTCGGGTGCTCTGAGCTGCCGTTCACTGCTGGAGCGGCGAGTGGTTGGCCCTGGAGCTGTGGAGCCACTCCCATACCCATGGGAGGCACACCCGCGACTGGAGGAGGCATTCCGACTGCAACTGGGTTCATGAACGGCATACCAGCGCCTGGGACCCCAGGCGGGCCTGGCCTAACACCCACTGGTCGTGGAGCACCCGGAACAGCTCCCCACATGGGTGGCGGGACGCCTGGGATGGCGCCAGGCATGGATCGAGGCGGGAAGAAGCCGGGCGGGCCTGGCATTGGCGCGAAGCCGCGCGGCGGCGGCGGACCTCTCGGCGGTGGGAGCGGCCGCATCCCCAGCATCGCTGGCGGGCCTTGAAGGTGAGGCGCGGCGGCCATTGGCGGGGGAATGCGCGCGACGGGAAAGCCGATGGGGACAGGAGGTGCGCCGTCCAGCCGCGGCTTCTTGGCCGGGTCCTCGACTCCAGGCTCGCCAGGGACGCCCTGCATGCCGTAGATCTCGATGTCGACGCTGTCGTGGCCGGGCCTGGCGTTCGGCACGGCCTCGAGCTTCTCCTTGTGCACCTGCATGGCGTGCACGACCATGCCGCTGGCCGTGTTGAGCTTGCGGTGGCACAACTGGCACTTGAAGTGCCGCGCCTTCTGGTGCAGCACGAGCGCCTTCTCGTCGTCGAAGTTGCGGTCGCAGTAGTAGCAGTAGATGCGGCGCGCCTCGGCGTCGTCGCGGCGCTTCTTCTTCCCCATGCTGCTGCTATTGCCTGCAGTCGCCTGCAATCCGCCTGTCCGAGTTTCCTTTTTCGCCGCTTCACTATTGGCGGCATACAAACAGAAAGATGACGCGGACAGTTTCCAATGCTCACCGACCAATGGTCGCACTTTCTAAAGCATTTCTAATTAGTGTACAGTATCCACTGCAATAGAGGACCATAGATCGGCTGCTGGGACTTCTGTACAGGAAGGTGTCCGGGACCAACCGTCGCATATGTGGTGGTCCCAAACGCCAAACCCACAAAGTGTCTCTTTTGCTACAGGCGGAGAACGTGAACGACCCAGATCAGTCTGGACACGGTCATTTCCTGTAAACGGCAACCTCCCCTGATCTCGCAACTTTTTCCTTTCCACTCAGCCAGCACTCGTTGCTTGTTCAGGGGGCAACGCCGCTTCCACGTGGCCCCCGCGCCAGCACCCGCACAAGCAAAAGCACCAGCGACGCGCACTTCCCGAGCGGCCGACGACTGACGCGAACGCTTCCCCAGAAGCTGCCAGCGAGTCCCCCGCGACCTGAAGGAGCCGGCTCTCGAGTCCTCCTCTCTCCCTTCCCTCCCCTGCGCTCCCAGCTCTCTCCCTGGCCGCCATGCTCGAGTACGACAACTCGGCGTTCTACTACTTCTCCGTGTCGCTCTGCGTGCTGTATGTGGTGCCCGTGACGTACCTGTCGCTGCGCCGCATCCTGTTCGGCGTGTTCCTGAAGGACCGGCTGATCGACCGCCAGAATGTGCGCTGCGACCGCGAGCTGAGCAAGATGAAGCAGCTCGAGGCCGAGAAGACGAAGCTCTCGAACGTCTTTTCCCCGCTCTTCGTGTTCAACCTGCTCGTGCTCGCCGCCATGTGGTACGGGCTCTTCCGCATGGTCTCGCTGCTGCAGGAGGACTCGGAGATCAAGTCGTTCGACCCATTTGCCATCCTCGGCATCGCCGCCGGCGCCTCGGAGCGCGAGGTCAAGCGCGCCTACCGCAAGATGAGTCTGCTCTACCACCCCGACAAGAACATTGGCGACGCCGTGGCCGAGCAGAAGTTCATGCTCGTGGCCAAGGCCTACGAGGCGCTCACGGACGAGGTCGCCAAGGCCAACTACGAGAAGTTCGGCAACCCGGACGGCCGCCAGGCGCTGCAGCTCTCGATCGGCCTGCCGACGTTCCTCATGGACCCGGCGAACCACAACGTGGTGCTCTTCCTGTACTTGATCATCCTGGTCGTTGCCATCCCGTCGTGCGTCGCGCTCTGGTACAGCCACTCGAAGAAGTACGGCGACTCGATGATCATGTACGACACGTACGGCTTCTACAACTTCGCCATGTCGCAGCACTCGCACCCGCGCATGCTGCCCGAGATCCTCGCGGGCTCGGCCGAGTTCCGCGAGATCCCTCGCCGCCCGACCGACGACGTGGAGCTCAACACGCTGTTCAAGAAGTTCAAGGCGGGCGAGCTGATCGCCAAGCCCAAGTTCAACCACCCGGCGATCGCCAAGGCCAACGTGCTGCTGCACGCGCACTTTATGCGCGAGAAGCTGAGCCCGGCACTGCAGGAGGACCTCAACGCGATGCTGCGGAAGGTCATCAAGCTCGTGGACGGCATGCTCGAGATCTCGGTCATGAAGAGCTGGCTGCAGACGACGCTCAACCTGATCGAGCTGCAGCAGTTCCTGACGCAGGCGCTGTGGTTCAAGGACCCGCCGTTCCTGCAGCTACCGCACATCACGGAGGCCGAGGTCAAGCACATTGTGACTGGCAAGAACGCCGTGCGCAGCATGCACCAGTACCTGGCCATGGAGCCGGACCAGCGCAAGGGCCTAAGCGGCCTGACGGACGAGCAGCGCGCCGAGGTGAACAAGGTGATGGAGATGATGCCGCACATGGAGCTGGCCATCACAATCGGCGTCGAGGACGAGGAGGAGATCGCCGAGGGCGACATCATGACGGTGACGATCAAGATCGTGCGCAAGAACGTCAAGGAGGGCGACACGTGCGACCTGGTGTACGCGCCGCACTTCCCGTTCCCCAAGTCGGAGCGCTGGTTCTGCCTCGTGGGCGACGCCAAGACGAACCACCTACACTCGTTCGGCAAGGTCACGTCGCAGGAGCGTACCGGAGAGCTCAAGCTGCACCTGCAGGCGCCGCCCAAGGCCGGCACGTACCAGCTGGACATCTTTGTCAAGTCGGACTCGTACATTGGCCTCGACCTGCGTGCCCTCGCCAAGGTGAGTCTCTTGATCTCTTTCTCTCTGCTTGTGTATGATTGTACCTGCCACTGACCCTGCTTTGCCTTGTGCCCTCCACAGTTCAACGTCGTGTCTGCCGCGACGCTGCCAGTGTTCCAGCCGCACCCGGAGGACTTGGAGTTAGATAACGAGCCGACGCTGTTCGAACAGGTGATGAACGCCGGCGACTCGAGCGACAGTGAGGACGAGGCGGACGACGTGGACGAGGAGGACGCCGACGAGAGCAAGAAGGATAAATAGACGCCTCCCCGCCCGTGCGATCAATCCATTGCAGCCGCGTCGTGCCACCCGCCTTTCCAAGTGTTCCCACCATTCGTTCCGTCGTTCCCTGCTCCGCTTGTAGGCTGCATTACCTTGTCGGTGTCGCCTCATGCTCATGCATTCAACAGCAGCGCGGTGGCTTTGCTTGCTCGCTCGCCCTGATCGTGAGACAAGAAGAGATCAGCAATGAGCGGCCCGGCAGCGCACGCGAAGGCTCCCAACACCGCCTCCAGCTCCAGAAGACGCACAAATGCACTGCGCAGTAGACGCACACTGGGCAAGTCAGGGAGACGCATGGCGCCATGATGCTCTCTCTATCCAGCCAGGGTGACGACGATCTTCTCCGACTCCAACAGCGGGAAACGTACCACAGCGCTCAAAAGTATGCATAGCGGCTCGCTTTCAAGCCTGTTCAAGCTGAGATCGACAAGTAGCGAATACTTTTGACGCATACAGTGCTGGTATTCCGTTCAGCCTCGCAGAGGATGCGCTTGTCCTTGCCAAACAGTCGGCCACGGTACCGGACGCAGTGGGACCGTCTACTTACAAACACCAAGACAACAAGTATACCAAACGTATACCAAAACGTATACACTGACCCGTCCAAAAAGAAAGGCCCGCCTGTTCCTCCGTCGGTCATCAGCGCTTTGTTTCAAGCTCGGTCTCCAGTTTCACACCGACAGTATCAAGAAGCACCTCGAGAAAGGCACCATCACGAAGCGAAGCGCGCGCTTCGCCTCCTCCTAACGCGGCGCCCGCGCTCTCTCCTTCGCTCAGGACCCACTTCGCTGAAGCCCCGCCTTCCGCTTGTGCGTGTCTGTCTTCTCCCGTCCCGCTGCGCGTCATTTTCGACGTCGTGTGGCGTCCGCGAGTATTTATACCGGCGGTGGACGGGTTCACCTCGCCTCACTTCCGTCAGTCAGCCACCTTTGTGGCCTCCGCGACTGACCAACAGCGCCGGCCCTCGCGATGGACTCGCCCGGCCTGCCGCCCGTGGCGGGCGAGGCGTCGCCAGTGACCAGCTTCATCCTCCTCGAGCGCCGAGACAGCCTGCTCTCGACTCCCGCCACGCTCGATGGCGGCCTTGTTGCCCCTCCTGGCGCTCCCGCTGGACCCTCAACAGCGCCACGTGGCGGGATCTTCCACGGCGGCAGCTCGCGGCTGCTGTACGCGCTGCACCGGCGGAGCGCGGCGCCTACAAACAACGCCAGCGACCTGGAAGCAGCAGCAACAGACGTCCACTACGAGCAGCGCGCGCGCGAAGACTCGATCAGCGACCTGTTCCCGCTGAACGCGAGCGTGTTCACCAACCCGGACAACATCATGCCGTCCCGGCAGGACTCGATCCTGATCGACACGGACTCGGAGCAGCAGCAGCTCGCTTCCCAGCATCAAGGAGCCAACACACTTGTACCTGCAGGCTCGCAGTTCCTCGGGACCAGCGGTGCTAGCACGGCTACAATCGGCAGCAGCTCGCTCAACAGCTACTTCGCCTACCCATCAACCGGCTCCATCCTCCATGCAGTATACGAACAAGCCAACAAGGGGACTGGCGCCAACGCCAACGGCTCTAGAGAGCCGTCCTTCGAGGCCGACTACGCCTTCCAAGATGCCTCGGGCGTCGCACACAGCACGGCCACGTCACGAGCGTCGGCCAGCGCCGGGGGATACGACAAGGACGACCTGGGACTCGGCGGCGGCAGGAAGCGGCGGCTGTGTGCTCCAGTCCATTGGGAACCGCGCGCTTGGATCGTCAAGATGTGGGATCGGCTCGCGAACAACTGGGACTCGATCTTCCAGATGTGCACGCTCGGCTTGGCCATCTGCAGCGTACCAGTCGCCGCGACCGTCGCCTGGGCTCTCGACTCTGGCTCGCACTTCCGGTTCAGCGCGAGATGCCACGTCTCGGCAGCCAACAGCGCTAACAAGGCGTCCACGGCGTACATCGCGGCGGTGCTGATCCCCATGATGAACTACGCCGTGCTGCTCGTTGTCTCGCTCTGGGTCGGCGTGCTCTGCAGCCGCAGCCGCAAGCGCGTGCTGCGCAGCGGCCCCGCCAGCATCAGCTCCAACCTCAGTACGTACCCCGCTCACTCATCGTGTTCTCTCATCTCCAAGTGACTAACTCGACGTAACGATCTCCTCACAGCGTCGGCGTTCATGCTTCCGTGCTACGAGCCGATCTGGTACTGCATCGCGTGCCTCTGTGCCGTCGGACTCGTCCTCAACTTGGCCAGCTACGACGTGACCTCCGACCCGATTCTCGAAGCCAACGAGCTCGTGCTGGACTCAGACGCTGTGGGGTACCCGTGCAACATCTCGACGCTGCCGTTCGTCTGGGTGCTGCAGCTGCTGCCGATGCTCATGATCCAGCGCAGCGTGTCCCAGGAAGCAGTCGTGCGCGCCATCGTCTACTCCGGCGGCGTCTGCATCGTCATGGTCATCTGCTTTGTGTGTCTGTACGACCAAGGCAGCCACATCCTGGACGGCATATCCGTCGCCGTGCACACGCTGCTGCTGGGCTTCTACTTCTGGGCCAAGTTCGGCTTCCGCGCGCGCGCCACGTTCGACTTCTTCTTCATGCTGGCCGTCGTCACAGCCGTCGCCAACGTGACGGTGCACACGATGGGTCTCGCGTCCGCCAGCCCTGACACGACGATTCCCATCACGCAGAGCATCGTCGGCGGACTGGACGCGCTCATCGTGGTCGCCATCCTGCTATCCCTACGTGCCGACACGCGCTACTGGCTCGCCATCGACGACGGCAACGGCAGCTCAGGCGCCACGTCGAACGCCATGAAGCGGTACGTGCGGCTGCTATCGGAGCGCGGGCTGCTCACCAACTTCTCGACGCGCACGTCCGTGTACGACGTGCACCGCATGATCGAGGAGCACCGCAAGAACGTCGTCGACTTCTCGGCGCTGCAGCTGGACTGCGTCATCGCGCAAGGTGCCACGTCCATCGTCATGCGCGGGTCGCTGCGGCAAAGCGGCGCTCCGATCGCGCTCAAGATCTACACGTCTGTCCAAGTCACGTACGAGGAAGTACAGCGCTTCTCGCGCGAGACGGCGCTCAACGTGCAGCTGTCGCACCCGAACGTCGTGCGCTTCTTCGGGCTGTGCGTCGTGCCGCCCTCCATCTCGCTCATCTTCGAGTTCTGCGAGTACGGAGGGCTCGACGTCGCGCTCCAGGCGTCCGTTGAAGGCTCGTCCCCCTGGAGTCTGTCGACCAAGCTCAAGGCGTGGCTCGACGCCTGCAAAGCCGTCGCGTACCTGCACAGCTTTTCTCCTCCGCTCCTCCACCGCGACATTAAGACGGACAACTACCTCATCGGCCAGGACTACCTGCTCAAGCTAGCCGACTTTGGCGAGGCCAACCTGCTACGACCGCGTAGTGACGGCACCATGACGATCGCCGGGACAGTTGACTACATGGCGCCAGAGATGATCATTGGCGGCAAGACGGCAAGGTACGGCACGGCAGTGGACGTCTACAGCCTCATGATCACGCTGTGGCAGATCCTCGTGCCTGGCCGCAGCCCGTGGGGAGCCAAGTCGCACCTCGAAGTGTACCAGAGCGTGGCCAACGGCGAGCGTCCGCCGCTGCTGCCCTCGATCCCTCGCGGCTGCGCTGACATCCTCGCGGCCGGCTGGATGCCCAACCCGGCAGACCGCGTGTCCGTGGACGAGATCATCCCCAAGGTCCACCGCCTGTGGCTTTACTCGCTCCACCAGAAGAAGCTCGCGCGCACCAAGTGACGCTCCGTCGGGGTCCTCGTGCGTCGAGGTATCGCTAATTATCTATTACTGCCGGGCTAATGGTTCACGCCCGGCCTTCTCTCCAACTTCCAGGTGGATTCACAGCTCCGTGAGGGACCCGGAGGCAGGGGCAGGCTCTTCAGTGCTCTTGCCAGTCTTCTCGCGGTGTCGGTGCTTCCTCGACGAGGGTGCAGCGTCGTCCTTGCTCTCCTTCTTCTTCTTCTTCTTCGACTGCTTCTTGCTCGTCTTGCTGTCCGCACCACCGCCATCGCTGGGGCCAGCAGTGAGCAGCCTCGAGTGCTGCTTCTTGAGCATCAGCTTGTCTCGCTGCGCCTGCCGCTGCTTCATCTGCAGCTTCTTCTTGCGCTGCTTCTCCTGCTCCTGCATCGCCTGCCAGTCGGCGTCGAACGCGTCCACGCTGTCTGCCGACACGCTCGGCCCCTTCACCAGGTCTCCATCGTCCTCTTGAGCATCAACGCCAGTACTCGAGTCCAAGCTCGAGACCGAGGCACCAAGGAGACGGCTGCCATCGAGTGACGTCGCCTCCGATTGCGACGGTGGAGCGCGCGCGTACTTGCCGAGTATCAAGCTGCCGTAGTCATCATCACTCGCAGTCGAACTCGAAGCGATCGAGCTGCTCCGAGGGACCACAGGCTCAACCGTCAGCAGCGTCGGCGTCTTCCTCCGCTGCGGTCGGATCTCAAAGCTGAAGGCAGCGTCGCCACCGTCTTCCTCGCCTGACGAAGACCCGTCACCGTCGTCTCCCTCTACTGTCAAGGCCGATGGAAGCGGAGTCGATGAAGTCGCCAAGCCGTCGTCAACCATAGCCGACGCTCCGCCGCCCATGATCAAGTGCAGATCGAAGTCGTCAGAGCGATCGAACAGACCCAGCGAGTCCTCGTCGGCGTCGCCCATGAAGAGATCGTCAGCAACTCGCGGTCGAAGAACGACCGGCTTAGTCGGTAGTGTCGGTGGCAACTCCTCTTCCATGGCAGCCGAGGTCTCGACAGCGGCAACAGGTTCAACTGCCATCGGTTGATCGTCGCTTGAAACAGCCTGGTCGGTCTTGGTAGTGTCGATGTCGGTTGTAACAGAGTCGCTGGTGTCGTCCAGTACACTTCTCTCCACTGCCTCAAGACGATCCGCTTCCGTCGATACCGGCTGACCAGATCCTGGAGAAGCCGCCGACTCGCTGGCAGAGGAGACTGGCAGAGGGTCGTGATCCTCACTGTCAGCAGTACCAACGTCTTCTTCGCTTGGACCAGGCGATGGCTCCACCGTCGTCTCCACCTCCTGCTCAGGCTTGGTTGTAGTTGACTCGACCTCTACATCGCTCGCGGTAGTGACATCCGTGCCAGTGATCGCCACAAACGAGACCTGCGGCCGAGTTTGCCGTCGTGCGCGACCCGACTTGACCTTCTTCCAGTTGATCGCGAACTCTTCCTCCGAGTCGGACCCATCCGAAGGCGCAACCGACGCCGGCGTCAACACGACACCATTGCTCACAGCACCAGCCAAGCTCGAGGTCTGTCGTTCAGTTGGTCCCTTCGACAGCACTCCAGCAACGGCAGGAGCTGCGTTACTGTCGTCTTCATCACTATCTCCGTCACTGAGGCGTCGACGAGTGCTCGAAGCCTGGCGAGTCGACTTCTTCTCCGGGACGGGATCGGCTTGAGCGTCCGACTTGACATCACCGCCAAACAAGTCCGTCATGTCTGCGTCGTCCGCAGTGTCGAACAATGCGTCAATCAGGTCGTCTTCCTTCCTCGAGGCTATCTTCGACGACGAAGCAACGACAGACGCCCTGGTCTTCACCTCGGGCACACGCTCAGTCTCCACCGCAACCGGCTGAACTGGTTCATCAGGCGAGTCGTCACCCCAAGAAGGAGCCGACCGCTCCTTCGAAGACCGCCGCGTCTGCCTGGACCCACCTCGTCGGTCCTTCAACGACGTCAGCTCCTCCTCCTCCTCATCTGGAGCTCCAAACCCGTCAACCGCCGGCTCAGCGACAGTCTTGGACAGCTTCTTGCTTGGCCTCCTCTTCTTTTGTCGTCGCACAGTTGGGCTTCGAGCATTCGCCGTCACGTCCTCGTCGCTGTCGTCATCTTTGCTTGGTCCAGTCTGGAACAACGCGTCGTACCCGCCACCTCCAGCAATGCTGCTGTCTTCCACCGGGTCGTCATCAAACAACGACGCGAACGAATCTCTCCGCGCCTTCCGCTGCTGCACTCTCGTCTTCTCACCGACTTGTCGTCGTGTCGAACTCGTAGGCCATCGAGCACCAGGAACCTCCTTGTCACTGTCGCTGCTGTCCCCGTCAAAGATGCTCTCCTTCCGTGGCTTCGAATTGGCATTGGCTACTGCTCTTGGCTTGCTCGGACGAGGTGCTGACGTCGACACGTCGGTGTTGGCGTTGCCGCCCTTGCGCTTCTTGATCAGCCGCTTCAATGCAGCCAGCTCTCCTTCCAACGACGAGATCTTGTCGACGATCACATCGTCGCTTTCGTTCGAGTCCGAGTCGTCAACCTCCGCGCTGGTAGCTCGCGACTCGACGGCTTTGACTGACTTGGCACTGTCGGAACGCCTGTGATCGCTTGGTCGTCTTCCAATGAACGACCGAGTCTCGATGACTTCATCTGCCTCGAACGTCTCTCGCGGTGCTGACGCCTTCTTCTTCTCCCGTCGAGACGTTTGAGGAGCTGGGCGATTTGGGACATAGCTGCCAGTCGCAGGGTCGAACACGTAGTCGTTCGGTCGCTCGAACTGCGCAAAGATGTCGTCAACCGACTCGCCAGTTGACCGCTTCCGCCTCGCATCACCGCTCACCGAGCGACGGTGGAGGTCCTGCATGATGTTGTGAGGCGGCGCAGCGCCTTCGTCGTCACTTTTTGCCCGAGTGGACGCGAACCGGTCGCCTCCGAAGCGAGAGTCGCGAGGTGTGACGCCTGTAGGCAGCGCATACGTTGCGGTTCCAACCCCCGACGCTGCTTGGACGCTGCTCCATGTGAACGCACCTGTCGTCTTGGTCGGCGACTCGAAGGCGTCGTCACTCTCGCGTCGAGACTTGAGAACTGGTGCAGAGTTGTAGCGATCGTCACTTGGAGATTCTCGATATGCATCCGATGATCGGATGTGGGAGATGCGACGGGAAGGCATGAACTCGTCTGGCTCGTCCTCTCGGTCGGCATTGAAGGCATCGAACCTGTCGACACCTAGTGCATAAGCTGGCGTGTTCTCGACTGCGACCGCACCCCATGACTGACTCGGCAATCCAGAAGCCGCTTCATTGTGCCGGTCGACTGCCTTTGGCGACGCGAATAGATCGTCGAACGTGTCTCGCCGCTTGAGCGACTTGCGCGACTTCTTCCGGCTCGGTTCACGATCAAGAAGACGCTCTGGCTCAGTCTTTGGGACCATAAACGTCCCGGGTCGAAGACTATTGTGCGCGTCCAAGTCGCCAGCCACAGTGAACCGAAGTGCAGAGAGGTCGCGAACATCTTGGCGGTCAAGCGCGGGCATCTGATCCATGTCGCCGAGGGAATGCCGGAACGAAAGCGCTCGGTCGCCAGCGTAGTTTTCCGCGATAGATCTTCGCGACGACATCTCAATGACCGGAGTCGACGGTTGTCGTGGAACTGGACGGTCGACCGGCTGACCAGACTCTGGAGCTCCGTTTGTCGTCGATACTGCGGTCTTCTCCGGCGTCTTGGCAGCGATTGACATACCAAAGAACCGCTTCAATGCGCCAGTGAGCCCGTGCTCCTTCGACTTGTCGCCGTGACCTGCCAAGGCGGCTGATGTGTTGTTGGCTGCGCTCTCGGGCGAACTACTCGCGCCGTGAGAGGGAGCGTCGACGATGCTGAACGACTCCTGCTCGCTCGAGAACCGGTTGCCTCCAGGAGTTGGAGCAGCCGCGCCATTGATCCACGCTGCGTCTTCCGCCAGCTTTCGCTGCAGTTCTTCCTGCTTGCGTTTGTCCGCTGAAGTTGCCACCAAATTCGCTTCAAAGTAGCCCGGCGAGTCGTCAACCACCAGATCGTCAGCGTCGTCATCGTAGAACGTCGGACGCATCGCTGACGCCCCAACAACCGACGGCTTGACGGCAATCTCCAGCTCGTCCAGCGTCATCCGCTGGTTCGCAGACGTCCGCATGACTCGATCCGCTTCAACAGGAGCCTCGACTTCGCTCCGCTGACTCGCAACGCGCTCTGCACGGTCTTCTTTGGCTTTCTCCCGCCGGTCACGCTTCTTCTCCTTCTTGGATTTGCCGTGGAACAAGCCCTTCAAGTTCACCTTCAACGTGCTCTGGCGCAAGTTGTCAGGCGCTTCAACTGGTTCCCGCCTCAAACTGTTCGCTTTTGGCTTCGGCTTCGTCTCCAACTCGACAGCCGCCACTGGTTCCGGCCGCGGCATCGACTCCCTGCTCTTCCAATCGTCCTCATACTCCAGCGGGTCGTCGTCGTATCGGTATTGCTCGGAGAAGGTTGCTCGGCCAAAGCCAAAGCCGGACGGAGCCGCCACCTCGACACGCGCAGTCTGGTCCAGCTGCAGCTCGTACGTCGCCTTGACTTGCTCTCGCCACTCGTCCGCTGCCGTCCTGGAAGTGCTAGTGGAGCTGTCAGCAAACCCGTCCGAGTAGTCCGCATCCGGGAACGCTCTTCCCATGTCCGTCGACGCTTTGGGCTTGCGCTTGCCCTCTTCTTCGTCTGCTGGCTCGGTGAACCACGTGTCTCCTGCCGTGTTGAACAGACCAGGACCGACGACGTGGCTGCGTCCATCCACCGCTACCGCCACGTCCTCACCTGTCAGTTGACTCGCTGGCACTCCACTCTGTTGGTCCTTCGTCGTCGCTCTCTCCTTCTTCTTCTTCAGCTTCTCCTTCTTCTGCTTGCCCCGTGAACCTGAACTCGGAGTGATAGCTTGCATAACCGACGCTCGGAACCCGCCGCGAGTATTAGACGCAACGGATGACGGCGTCTCCCCTGCCTCTACCGCCAGCTCAGGCTCGGCGTCACTCCCATGATCAAACAGCGCGTCTCTCTCCGCATGTCGAGCAGCACGAGCCGCCGACGAGTGGTCAGCAGCGCACGCGGAGCACACGCGGTGCTTGCGCTGCGACAACTCGAAGAACAGGAACGACGAGCAGTCCGAGCACATGACGCGACCGCACGGTCTGAAGCACACACAAGAGGTTAGAGGACGACCTGTGGAGGTGTGGGGCTATAATGCAGTGGTAGTAGAGTGTCCGTACCGGCAGTGGTGTTTGCGCCGCACTAGAGAGAAACCTGACGCGCAGATGGAGCACTTGGTGACGCGCGATTCGTCCTCCCAGCCGGCGTCAAACAACTCCTGGCTGCCCTTGCGCCGCATCTTCTTGCTCTTCAGCTGTGTCTTCACATTTGTACCGGCTTCGTCTTGTGATGACGCGGCGGACGCGCTGGGTCTCGGCTGCTGTTGGCTGGAAGACCAGTCGCGTGGAGTGTTGGGGAACGTCGGCTGGCTCTTGCGAGGCAGCGGTGACGCGCGCGACGACGGCGCTGGGCTCCGTAGGAAGTCGTCATCGTCCTGGCAGTTGAATCGCTGACCGCCAGTCTTGCGTGGAGGCGATAGTGTAGGCGCTGGCTTGCCGTACAGGTCGTCAAAGTCCCCGTCGTCCTGTCACACACGTGGAGAAGGTGTTAGGTTGGGTCCACACGGGTCGTTTCTCGCCCGATCGACGCGGAAACGACACGGTTAGGAGCACAAGCGTCCTGCGCATCGACTGGGCGTCGTGCTGGCGCGTGTAGACGTCCTGGACGAGCGGTAGCGACTCGTGAACGCACCTCGTCGGCGAAGAACGGGTCGTCCGCCATGGGAAAGCGGTTCTTCGTGTGTTTTGAAGTGGCCAGTGGGGATCAGTGTGGAGCTCCCAAACATCGACCTACATTACATTGTGGGCCAGTTTGATGTACTACTGAAAGCCTCAAATGTTTTCGCTCGAAAATTATCAGATTGCAATGCTGAAGTTGGATGCTCCAACATGATTGACGCATCCGGTCGCTTGTAGCGGAACTTGCTGGCTGTGGAGGAGACGGAGGCGGTTGCGAAGACGCAACAACGCCGACAGCCCATGAGCGTCGATGACGTCTGCACCGCGCTGGCCGCGATCAACTCGGCGGTCGTTGCCACGGAGTTCGAGAGCCAAGCCGTGGCCGTCATCGACGTGACGCAAGATCAGTGGAACGCATTCACGGCCAGCGAAGCCGAGGTCGCGATTGGGCTCGAGTGCCTCGAGTGAGATTGCGGCACGATCTACATCGCCGAGCTGCAGTCGCGAGAGCATGACGACTTCGTGGATGAGGTCGACGAGCAGATCTTCCTCGCAGCTGGAGGCGGCCAGTACATCAAGGGACACTTAGGTGGCGGCGTCTCAGTTGAAGGCACGATCCGCAAGCCAGACTTGAGCTACGGACCGAGCAAGAGGGCCGTCGTCCCGCTCGGAGCCCGGAAACCGAGAGGCGTGGGTATTTGGGGTGATTTCCGGTCGCTCGTTGTCGAGATTGGCTCCCCTCGCTGATGGGGAGACTCGGTCGGGTTCCTCGACTGGAAGGCGAACCACGTGTGGGCCAGGCATCTCGGGGTCCAGTACATCCTGTGCGTCGCCATCGGCCGGAGGTTCGAGTCGTGCGCATACAAGCTCTACACGGTGCTCAGGTGCGGCGTTACCATCGGCCCAAGCGACCCAATGAACGTGACGGTAGAGTCCAACACGATCGTGTCGCTGGACTCTCGTCGGCTCCTCGGTCTTCCAGCATCGAGTACTCTTCCATCAGGGTGCCCGGACCCTTTCACAATTAATCTGTCGGCGGCATTGGTCCAAGCGATTGAATGCGGTGCCTTCTTCGAGTGTGGATCAGCTAGCGACGTCGACCAGGAGGAGGAGGACTAGGTGGAGGAGGCTACAGCTGTGCGCTCTTCTACCCACGAAGCGATCGCGGACACGGACCTGAGCGAGCTTGAAGCGGGGACGCGGGCCAGGCCGACTAGGACTTTGAACCTACCTGACTAGGATTCGGATGGATATACTTTGATGAGCTCACTTGGTGGAGGGTGTTCGCGCCGAGAACCCGACGCTTTGGACGCTCAGAGCCGCTGCGTCGCTGACCGCCACGGCCTTAGGGAGGCGACTGCTGCCTGGCCTGGAGCCTATGGGGATGCGTCTGGAGCTGGAAAGGCGCAGCTTGGAGGCCAGCAGCGGAGTGGTGGAGGCTGTGCGGCTGCGGATGACGCGGTCCAGCAGCGTTGGCGCGCGGTTCTGCTGCGGATGGCGGGGCTCCAGTCCAACGGAGACTAGTCCGCCTGCGTTTGTAGTTCGGGGAAGGACGGGAGAACCCTCAAACTTGACGTACATGGCGCCGGTGGATGCCCTGTATGTGCTCCGAGTCGTTGCAGCTCTCCCCGTGACCAGCATCGGGTCCAACGAGGCCCCATCGCTAGTACTAGCGTCGCCTCCAGACGGTTGTTGCTGCCGTGGCGACCCGGTGTGTGAGAGCTCGCTCGAGTAGCGTCCAGTCGCGCTGATCTCCATGTCGAGGATGTTGAGCCTGCTCCTGGGCGACGACGGCGCTGTCAACGACTGTGGTGGGGCTGGTCGGTGGGCTGCGGACGTGGACGCGGACGCGGTCGATGGCTGGCGACCGCGCTTGTACGACGCAGAGGCAGCTCGAGGTGATGTGGGTGCCAACGTCTGCGGTCGAGAGGCTCGTGGAGACTCGGGAGACTCGGGAGACGGATGCAGGGCGTACGTCGTCGGCTTCACCGCGACGTGGTAAGCGGGATCGAAAGCTCCAAGCGATGCAACCTGAAGAGGTGGAGCGAAGGCGAACGACGCGACCCGTGGGCTGTCCGCCTTCGATCCAGCAGCAGCGCTGGATGAATGGATACCAAGTCCGTGCGGTAGCTCACGACCGCTCAAGAAGGCGTTAGTGCGGTCTGCAACCAGCCCAGAGGGTCTCGCCGAAGCGGACATTGGTCCAAGAGCGGAGCCTTGAAGACCGTCGAACTGGAATGCGCCGGGTGTGTGACGCGGGTCGCTTTCAAACGAGATCGAGGCCCCACGGGTTCGTTGTGTCGCTCCAGAGTCATCCAGTTGCTGTTGTCCGAACGATTTGACGCTCAGAGGCGATGCAGACTGCTGGTTCATCGCAACACCGGCGGAGTCTGCATCAAGCCCAGCGGACCAGTGATGTTAGGTAGCTACGTCACCGCCTCCTTCATCCTGATGTGACCGCACTCACCGTAGACGACGTGGGGGCTCGACCCTGCCGGTGACGTCGGGTACAGTCTGGACTTGGAGCTGCCCGCCGTATGCCGCTTGAACGCACTCGCGCGTCTCGAAGCCATCGACGTGGCACTCTGCATTCTGTTGCCGCTCGACCGGCGGCGATCAGAGCTTGAAGCAGCTCCTCCAGTCAATCTCGCCTTGTCCGCAGGCGCTTCGACGGGTTTCAACTGCTCTCCGAGTGTGAACATCGCTTTACTGTCATCTCGTGCGGGGCTGTCAGCAGTCGCAGCGTTCGCAGCCGTCCCTGATCCAGCTACAGGGCCGTTCTCACTGCTAACAGCCAGCTGGACCGAGTGGCTTGCTGGATCAGAACCGCTTCGGTGCTGTGTGGCTTCCGACTCCGTTGTCAACCGCTGAGTCTCACCGTCTTCAGCAGTTGAAGCCCGCTCGCCATGGGCTTGTGACGTGCTGTCCACGATCTGACCCCAAAACACTCGCGCTTCAGCACTGTCAAGCTCCGACTTGAGGTCAGCAGCGATCTGCTCGGCCGTGACTCTCTTGGACTCTTCTAAGATGTCGACGGGGTTGATGTCTGCTCCGACACCATAGCATAACCAGTAAGTCACGGTGTCCACAGGTCACTACTAGCAGACTGTCCAACCTTCGAGCGGCTTGAGCAAGTGGCGATCGCCCCACGCAAACGTGAGGCTGTGCATGATGCAGTAAAGCAACGAGACGTACTACGGTGTAACCAGACAGCGTGAGGACCATCCACACTACTACCAAGCGAGACGGTGGCACGTACGTCTTCCTCGTCGACCGTATCGGTCCACAGATCTGTTCAAATAGCGAGTCAACCGCCTTGTCAGCGCCTCAAACACCGCTGCTAGTGAATGGAGTCCTTACCGACGAGTTCGAACATTGACAAGTGGAAGAACGGGTAGTCCAGGTGGTCCTTGCCGCTTGTATCTCGAGCCCAGTCGTCGCGGATCAAGTCTCGAGACGCCGCGACGTCGAACTCTGGCAGGATCAGACGGTGGAGACGCAGCATGAACGCTTCATAGTTGGCGAACTGCAGCGTCGAGTCACTCCCGCCATCGGTGCTATTGGAGCCCGACTGGACAGCACAGACCCACAGCCTCTGCGTCAACGCCACGAGGTGCGGGTGTCGCTGCAGCGCGATCCGCTTGAGCAGGTTCCCCTACCAGTGTGAGCCAACGAGTGAGTCGTCGAGTCCCCCTATCAGAGTGATTGATCGGTTGTATGACCTCCGTGTAGTGCTCCAGGTTGCCTTGTTGCCGGTAAGATACGTCGCTGGCCTTGCGCTGGTCCAGCTCCGTGACGACATGTCTGTCATCGAGGCAAGACAGTCAGCTTAGTGTTGTCGGGTCTAGTATCGGCGAGAGTTGGTCGCTCACCCGTCGGTCACCAGGGAATGTACTTGGTCTTGTAGTGTGTCGAGGGACGCGCCATCCGCTGTGATGCGAGCGACCACCTTCGTCGCTCTGCCACGTAGTCAGGCGTGTCAACCATACTATCGTCAAGTATCCGAACGACTTCCCAGAGCGCTCACCGCCTCGAGTCATCCGCCATCTCCTCCAACGTCATCGCGTCCGTCTTCTTGCCGCCCGAGAACCTCCTCAGACTCATCAGCGCCTTGATCGTGCCCTTGAACGTCCGCAGCTTGCGGTAGTACGACTTTAACGACAGCAGCGAGCTCCCGCCGGGCAACACACCGGGCGTCTTGCCCTTGGAGGCCGCAGCGTTCCATCGTGGACGTTGAGCTGCGTTCGGATCGCTCAGGTCGCGTCGATCGACTCGAGTGGACGGAGACAACGGCGCGAACTCGACCTTGCGGCTAGCTAACTCCATTGTCGACGGCGTTGGTTGAAGAGTATCAGCGAGTGAACGACTGTGAGACTGCTTGGAGGCTCCGACGACCAGAATACGCGTCAAGTTCGACCCAGAGAGCTGTCAAGACGCTGGCGAGGGTAATCTTGGCCGGGTATTTCTGTATCAACGACGGCTTCTTCAGTCATGACGGCGGGCTTTGCGACCACTTCACAGTGTCCAAGGCCATTGATCGACATGAAGGAGATTGATGCGGTAGATGGCACCCTACCTGTCCCGACCGAGTCGAAGGCTAGCCCGGTACCAGGCATCACCACTACAGCAGCAAGCAACAACGGCAGCTTCTTGGTGCTCGTGTCCAAGCTCAACCCGACCGCGACGCCGCTCGTCTTCTTCCCTTACCCGTCCTCTCTCGGCATCGACCGTCCTTGTCCTCCAGGCTACGAAGGTGATCAATCGATCGCTCCCACACTCGGGCGGTGTCTACCGATCTGGTCTAACGAGTTGCGGGTTGGTTGGCTGTCCAAGTCCGACAGATCGCGGCCGACAAGGCGGCCGTCCAGCTCTTGTTCGGAGTCACCAAGCGGTACATGTACAACGCGATCAGCCAGACACTCAAGGCCGCCAGCATCCGCAAGTTCGTCACGCCAGACCCGAGCTCGAGCGCCAACTGGAACATGTACTGGGGCCACCACCTCAACTCCGAGTCACTACTCGCTCTCCTGCCATTCCAGCGGGTCAACCACTTCCCTGGCAGCCTCGAGCTCGGCCGTAAGGACCGGCTGTGTGGCCACTTGCTGCGTATGAAGAAGAAACACCCGGTGGCTTACGCTCGCATCATCCCCGAGACGTTCCTGACCGCGAATGACTACGACAAGCAGCAGTTCCTGGCCAAGTTCCACGCTGACCCGGCTGTACTATGGATCCTCAAGCCGCCCAACTTGTCATGTGGTCGAGGGATCAAGATCGTGAGCGCTAGCTCACACCCGAACGTCAAGCTGACCAAGAAGAAGGCGTACGTGGCTCAGGTAACGACCGTTTGTATTGGATTCAGTATGCTCGTCGCGAGACATGGTGCTGATCTTGCCCATGTAGAGGTACGTGGCGTCTCCGATGCTGATCAACGGCCTCAAGTTCGACCTGCGCATCTACGTGTTGGTCACGTCGTTCGACCCGCTACGCGTCTACCTGTTCGACGACGGGCTTGTCCGCTTCTGTACCGAGCCATACTCTACCAGCAAGGACGCAGTGAAGAACCGGTTCGGACACTTGACCAACTACAGCGTCAACAAGAAGAACACGGCGGCGTTCAAGCCGAATCAAGACACCGACAGCGGCGAGACCGACTTGGAGGATGAGAGCAGCAGCAAGTGGAGCCTCAAGATGCTCGTCAAGTACCTCCAAGCTCACGGTAAAGGCCTCCAGTTGGAGCAGTTCCAGGCCGAACTAGAAGACATGATCATCAAGACGTTGATCGCGGTGGAAGGCAAGATGAGCAGTGGTGGCAGCAAGCAGAACGCGTTCGAGCTCTACGGCTTTGACGTGCTGTTAGAAGGCCAAGAGATGACTCCGTGGCTGCTGGAAGTCAACGTCTTCCCGTCGCTGAGCAGCTCGTCGCCCATGGACAAGCGCATCAAGACGGTGCTCGTAGGCGACATGTTCCAGCTCGTCGGCGTCCCGTTCCAAGACCCACAGACGGCGATTCAGCAGCTCGAGCGGAGCAAGCAAGAGCGTCTTCATGGCGTCAAACCCAGTCAAAGACGGCTCTCCTTGGTGGCTGGAGCTCCACCTCCAGACAGCAATCAACGGCAGTCTTGGCCAAGGAAGAAGCACAGCGTGGGTGAGCTCATGAGCGTCGCGTTCCCGTCCACCAAGCGCCTGGGACTCGACCTGGACGACGACGAGCTTCGAACGGTCACGAACATGGAG
The DNA here is from genome assembly GCA_023338065.1 of Phytopythium montanum. Lineage (NCBI taxonomy): Eukaryota > Oomycota > Peronosporomycetes > Pythiales > Pythiaceae > Phytopythium > Phytopythium montanum. The sequence goes on from JAADXY010000097.1 coordinate 37,880, forward strand.
GAAGAGCTGCTCCGACGCGGCCACTTCTCGCGCATCTTCCCCACTGCGCAGTCCTTCGACAAGTACGCCACGCTGTTCGACACGCCAAAGTACCGCAACGTGCTGTGTATGCGGTGGTTGCAGCTCTCCGGCGTCGACTCGGCGCGTCGACGCTCCTCCCAGCCAATCACCAGTCCACAGCCAGGCATCGTGTAACCGAGAGAGAACCCTCAAGGTCTTGTGCTCGTCGTGGGTCTCGATCACTCTGCTGGCTGCTGGAGATCTTCACTACCGGCCCCCAACTTACCGAGCGCCTCGATGCTCGCCTCGATGCCCGCCAGTCGGCCTTGAAGCGTGTCGACGCTTGCCTTCTGCTCACTATCGGCGCTGTCTACCCGCTGGTGCAGCTTGAACAGCATCTGCTCCGAGAGCGCGAGTCGCTGGGAGAGAGCGGCGAGCTTGGCGTCCATGGCGACCGCGATCTTGGCCTCCATCTGCTGCAGCATGCTCTGCTGAGCGCTAGCGAGCAAGGCGAGCACGTTGCTGGTAGTATCAGGCGCTCTACCATCGGTTGACCCGGCTCCAGTGAGGTTGAGACCGGCTAGCGCGCTCATACCGTTGCTGCAGAGCCACCAGTCGCCACGGTGAGCCAATCACTCACCCAATCGACTAGGAGATTGTACAGCGAACCTGGTGGACGGCATGGCGGAAGCTGGAGGAGAAACCAGGACGGCGTCGTAGATACAGCGCAGTGCATGAAGCTGCAGCGATCGCTTGTCGCCTGCTAATGACACGAACTTGACTCGCAGGCGCTCGAGCGATCCGATGACGCCGTGTTCGCTGCTTTGCTGCTCGAATTGCTGGCGGAAGGTGAAGAGCAGCGGGTTATTTGACTGACGAACGCCTCGGAACGTGCCTAGGTACACCTCGCCGCGCTCCTGCTGGCCCAGGAGGTTACGCCGCGTGCCGTCCGCGAACAGCTCGACGTGGCGCGCGGATGCGAGCAGCTCGAGCCGCAGCGACCGGCAGCGGCGCGGCTGTGGCGACCATTCGACTGTCAGCTCGCAAGGGGTGGATGCGCGGCCATTGCTCTCGCTCTCCGTCTCCTGTGGAGGGCAGCGCAGCACCACGGGCACATCGAGCGACGCCTCGAAGCACACAGAGTCTCCTTGTCGATCTTGCCCAGTCGCGGTGGCGTCGGAAGCCTTGCGCTCCGCGATCGCCGCGGCTTCTTCGACGTGCCACGAGCTCCGCCACGCCACCTTCATCGTTGTGGTTACCTTTATTTTAACCCAGGATGTGTTGTTAACCTGAGATATCCGATATGTTTCAAATGGTTGAATACGATGTAACCCCTTCAAAAAGGTAACCCGTTAGATGATGCCTGTCTTGTCCCCCCAATTTCCAGACACCAAAGAGGCTCATCAACGTAAGGTGACAGCCGGTGATGGGGTTCCTGCTCAAGGCGCTGCGGTCCGTCAACGCGGCCGTGCTGAGCTCCAAGCAGTGTGCGTGTCGCTCTCTTCCTCCTTCTCTGTCGGTCTATGCGGAGGCGCTCGCGGTACCTGTGCGCCTCCTGTAGTCGCAGCGCGCCCAGTTGAAAGCTGGCGAGGTGTTCGATCACTTTGGTGACGCCCTGTTGCCTTGCCTGCAGCGCTCGGGATCCAGCTCAAGCTGCAGCCGGAGCAGGAGATCTTTGCGTTCCGAGGGAAGGAGTCGGTCGGCGGCTGGGTGTCGTCAGGCGACCGCGCCATCGGAGGTACGCGTCGCATTGCGTCCACGCCACAACTACCAAGTCGTCTGGACTAACAATGGCTTGCGCAGGCCTCTCCGAGTGCAAATGGGGCTTCTACGACCCAACAAGACGCTCGGAGAGTAGCGAGGCTGATGCCAAGGGCGTTATGTCGACTGTTCGAGTGGAAGACGGCGTTCCATCAGGTGACCGGCGTGCTTGAAGCGTTGGCGCCGCTCGGTACTGTCGAGGACTAACGCTCGCATTGCCACCCAGCCGTCTTTACCGGTCGGTTGAGCCTGGCGGTGCAGCCAACGGAGGCTGACGTTGTCCGAAGCGGCTACTGTGGGGTGCGCGCGTCGGTCCCGTCCGACCTGATGCTGCACGGCTACGAAGGCATCTCGATGCGCGTCATGACGGATGGACGCGAGTACGTTGTGTCTTCAGTTGAGCTGGGTTGGCAGTACAAGACTGACGAGTTGTCTGGTGCGCTGCAGATACCGAGTGAACATTCAGATGGATAGCTGGAACCCGCTCAACCTGTACATGGGCTTTATCCGCACGCCTCCCAACGAGTGGGTCGACATCGAGGTGCGTACACTTGGTCACTTCACTCTTAGATGTTGTGATGGTCTCACTGTTGTTGTACTTGCAGCTGCCGTTCCGGCGCTTCATGCTCACGTCAAGGGGGTACGTCAAGCTGGACGACGAGACGCCTCTGAACCCCGCCAAGCTCCGAAGTGTGAGTCTGCACGACCATCTCTTGACTACACGTCGTCCTCACCGAACTCTTGTGGATGTGTGTCTGTCTGGTCAGATCGGGTTCGCCATCGCGGACCAGAAGGAGGGCGACTTTGAGCTGCGCATCCAGTGGATCAAGGCGATCGCGCAGGTGGACCAGCCGACTCCCCAAGACGAGAAAGAGGACGACGATGGCAGTGGTGACGATGATGCTCCGTACGTGTCATTGGCTGCTCCATGGTGGCAGCCGCCCTACGAGCGCTAACCTCTTCCTGCCAACAGGTTCGACGCGTCCGAAGCCAAGAAACCTGCCCGTGTAAAGAAGCCGTCCGACCTGGCAGTCTGAACGCACGTTGGCGCGTTGTAGAGCGCGCGTTTTGACCTGAATAGCGTCGGCGAACTCGAATGTTACGGCTGCTCGAAGCACTCTCCTCGCGTCTCTCACCGCATCTGTTGAGCTCAATTGGCCGCCAACAACTCACCCAGCTAGGCAGGAAAAGAAGGCTAGGTGTGTTCACATCTTGAGCGTTACACCTCGTCCTCGTTCAGCAGCAAGTTGGGGATGCCGTCGACGATGGGGAACTCGCGGCCCGACTCGGGACACACGAGCTTGCCCTGCTTGACGTGCACGTCCATGAGCGCGTGGTGCACCTTGCGCAGCGCCTGCTCGTCCAACGGCTCGCCATCTCCCTCGATAGGTAGTGTACGTGGCAGTCCGTCCGCGACCTGCAGCGCCTCGGCGCCTGCGACGAAGGCGGGCCAGTCGAGCTTGGGCAGCATCTTGCGCACGAACTCGGCGCTGAACTCGGACTCGACGACCTCGACCGCCTCGGGCTCGATGCGCAGCGGGAAGCCCTTCTCCACGCCCTTCTTGTTGCACGTCAGCAGGTTGTGCGTGATCAGCCGCATGGTCGCGGGCGGGGGCGGCAGGAGGCAACTAGTGGCGGCGGCGCCGAGCTCTTGGTTGTCAGGAATGTCTGTCGACTGGATGGTCATCGCATTTTTCAAAATGAAATAAATAATTTTATTATGTGGACCACCTCGAATGGCGAGACACTATGTTGTAAGGCGAGTCACTTGCATTGACTATTTTGGCCGGTACATTGTACAGCGATCATCGTGCCTTGGTGATGTCGACTGCATGGATCCCAGCACGATGGGGGTCATTGCAAGTGAGACCAATGGGGCCGACCTTGCTGCTGGTGCTCGTGCTGTGCATTTTGGTGGCGAAGGACATGGACATGCGGCCTTGGGTGGCCAAGTTCAATGCGATGCAAGCTTTCTTTCGAGACACCCATTATTTCGAGCCGCATGATGGTGGCGCCACCATGCTCCGAGTATGGTGGCTAATGCAGCGGACCATGAACCAAGCCCTGCTTCCCTCCCGATGCGTCCACTGCCGCCTCCGCCTACGTAATGTATTTCACCATTATACGACGACCACGACGGCCTCCACCGCGCGAGTGAAGCGTAGAGCGAGCGGGGAGCCGCCGGCCAGATAGATCCCTAGTAGTCGGGCGAGCATCACCGACGGATGGCCAAGCCAGACTCGTGAGCTGACGACGAGCGAGCGAGCTGGAGCCAGTGCCAGTGCCAGTGCCGCTGCGACCACGCCTTGTCTTCCTTCTTGGGGATGAGAGCCAATAAAATATAGATAGAAAAGACTCCGAGTCGAGGCGAGACGCCACCAGCCGGCCGGCCGGCTACATGGGCCCGATCGGACGGCCCGCACCCGCGAGTGCTGAGTAGATGATGAGCAGCAGCACGATCGAGAGCATGCCGCCGAACATGGCGAAGATGATGCGGCGCTGGTTGCGCGTGTTCATCTCCTGCACCTTGTCGTTGTAGTACGGCACCGGGCCGATCTCCAGGTCCGGGCGTTGCCTGTACAGCTCCTCCTTCTCTTCGAACGTCAGCCTCCTGCATTGCCCATTGCCATCCAGTCCCGAGCGTCAGTCTCCTTGTCAATAGGTAAAACACACACCACACTAGAAGCCGAATAGACGCACCGAGGGAACTTGTCGCGGCTGGAGATCGACGTGCCGCTCAGGTGGATGCTCTGCTCGACGATCTTGACCTGCTCCTCCTGGCTCAGGATGAACTCGACCGACGCGCTCTTCTTCATGCCGCGGCCGCTCGAGCTCATGCGCAGGATCGAGTGCCGCCGCTGCATCGTCACGCTCGTGCCGTACGACACGGGCGCGTGGCCCATCAGCCGGGTCGTCACGTACGCGTCGCCGGCCGCGGCCGACGCGCTGCGCATCCTCGGCTCCGACTGCACGTTCCTCGGCGCGAACAGCAGCGCCGTCGCCGCCTCCTTGACCGTCCGCCCGGCCGGTACAGTAGCCGCGTCTCCTTGGCGGTTGTCTGGCCCGCTAGGCCGTGCACGCGGGTATATCCGCGAGTCCTTGGCGTCTGTCGAGTCGCCGCTGTCGTCCGCCGGGTCCTCTTCCTCCGGCTGGCGCACGCTGCCCCTCCTGCCGCCGCCGCCGCCGCCGCCGCCGTTGAGAGGTGCCACCGTGACCGCCACCGAGGACGCGGCCACCTCGTTCATTGCTGCTGCTGACCGGGCGCTCGCCTCGGCCATTGTGAGCCCGTGCGGAGAAGACGAATCCTTCTTCCCGAGTGTCGCTGCCGCCGCCGTCTTCGAGCTCTGCTCTCCAAGACCGCCGCTTCCGCGCTTTCGATAGTGAGGCCAAGTGAAAATTCGCACAAGGTGACCTGTCGGTCGGTCGGTCGGTCGGTCGGGTGTCCAAGGTTGATTCGGTGCCCTGTACTTGCAACTGTAGAGCTTTTCATTGCTGCCTGCCTAATTAATTCAAGATGTCTCGGCAACGCGAAACGTACCGTGAGTGTCTTCATTAAGCAACTCCGTGGGAGATGGACACAGCAATGCCCCAAAAAACGCGGCGGCGTTTCGAAACCCATGCTTCAGATCCCACCAATCAGAGCCCTTCCTTTCCATACCGGTTCTCACCGTCTATACCGTATTGGAGGGTATGAAACCGGTATCAGCTGGTACCACCACCAACGCCTATTTGGCTGGTCAAAGGACACCAGAGCCCAAGGTGGCGGACGAGCGAGTGAGGGAGTGCATCTAGTAGAGAAAGGAAGCAGCGTCGCGACGATGGAGCAGTTCGACGGGGACGCGCCGCGCAACCACGTGGAGGCGGCGGATGCGCAGCGCAAGAGCCACCGCAAGGACAAGCCGTGGGACTCGGAGGACATTGACCACTGGAAGGTGGACCCGTGGGCGGACAAGGTCGAGGACGCGCAGGCGCCGGGCAAGAAGCGCGCCATGCCGAGCCTGCTCGAGGAGAGCTCGTTCGCCACGCTCTTCCCCAAGTACCGCGAGAAGTACCTGCGCGAGGTCTGGCCGATCGTGACCAAGGCGCTGGACGCGCACAAGGTCGCGTGCGAGCTCAACCTGGTCGAGGGCAGCATGACAGTGCGCACGACGCGCAAGACGACCGACCCGTACATTGTGCTCAAGGCGCGCGACCTCATCAAGCTGCTGGCGCGCAGCATCCCCGTCAACCAGGTGCAGTATTGGCGTCTCCAGCTGCCTGTAGTGACCTCAAGGAGCGCCGAGAACTGACCAGTCTCCTATGCTCGTTCTACACACCTTGTAGGCGGTCAAGGTGCTGGACGACGAGGTGCAGTGCGACATTATCAAGATCGGCGGGCTCGTGCGCAACAAGGAGCGCTTTGTGAAGCGGCGGCAGCGGCTGGTCGGCCCGGACGGCGCGACGCTCAAGGCCATCGAGCTGCTGACCAACTGCTACGTGCTCGTGCAGGGCAACACGGTCTCGGCCATGGGCAGCTACCAGGGCCTGCGCAACGTGCGCAAGATCGTCGAGGACTGCTTTGCCAACGTGCACCCGATCTACAACGTCAAGCGGCTCATGATCAAGCGCGAGCTGGCCAAGGACCCGAAGCTGCAGGGCGAGAACTGGGACCGGTTCCTGCCCACCTTCAAGAAGAAGAACGTGCAGACCAAGAAGCCCAAGCAGGTGCGCGAGAAGAAGGCGTACACTCCGTTCCCGCCGGCGCCGACGCCGAGCAAGGTGGACAAGGAGATCGAGAGCGGAGAGTACTTCATGAAGGAGCACGAGCGCAAGGCGCTCAAGAAGCACAAGAAGCAGGCGGACAAGGGCGACGAGAAGAGCAAGAAGAAGGCCGAGCAGCAGGCGCAGTTCGTCGCCCCCAGCGACAAGGAGGCCAGCAAGAAGCGCAAGCAGCGAGAGGCAGAGGCGCAGCAGAACCGATCCACGTCCATCGAGGCGCTCAAGAACAAGTTCCTCAGCCAGAAGACGGTGCGAAGGCGTCTGTATGCTCCCCGCTCTGTTCACTACCGCATCGATACTGACGCGTTGCTTGACTGGGTGTGCTTTACAGGACGCCAAGAAGGAGACCGCGAGTGCGGCGGCGACGGTGGACGACTACATGGCCGTGCCGTCCAAGAAGAAGCACAAGAAGGCCAAGAAGAGCAGCGAGTAGCTCTCCATCCTTCCTTCAGCCGGGCTCACCTGACAATGCCAGTCAGTCAACATTGCCCATCTTGTTCACTGCACATCGTCACAGATTTACTCGTCGCACGTGGCGGACCGGTCCGGCTCGTCTTGTTCGCCGGTTCGAACCGTATCCTTTTGAAAGCCTGGAAGCTCACGTTGAAGAGCACAAAGGATCTTGAAAGGGCAGGCAGCTCTCTCACACTCGACTGATCGCGGTATCTTGCACTCAAGGGGGAAGGAAGCCTCCAGGCTAGGCTCCTGGACTCCAGGATCCTCTCAATTGACCGGGCGATTCGGGTTGTCGTCGCTTGCAGGCGACCAATGCAGCGGCACCCATGGGGTTCGTCGCTCGGATCTTCTGGGACTCGCGCTACAAGCGGACAAGCGCCCCCTGACACCGCCTTGTGCCCATGTCACAGACATTGGATTCGCGTCCGCGGTGCTTCAAGACGTGCCCGATGGCTGCAGTTCCGCTCCAGACGCGTGGGGCGAGGGCTGCACGCTGCAGGTCGTGCTCTTCCAGGACGCATTCGTCTGTCGCCACGTCAACAAGGCCAACCACTGGGTCGAGGGCTTCGCTCAACCGTACGACGCCGAGTCCAGGTGCGTCCTCCTGTCGTCTACTAGCTCGAGTTAGGCCTTGACCAGTTCGCGGACAGGTACTTCCTCGCCTGTATCGATGAGGGCCGCATCCCGGACGGACTCTCGGAACTGGTAGGTCCTTCACTCCCATTTCGACCTGTAGACCGAGCGGCTGACAACGGGTTGAGCTCATCCTACTGGCGTCAACCTAGATCTCGCTGCGTCCGCGAGACGGAGGCGTGCTAGTCGAGGTCCGCGACTACCGCGGCAGCTCCCAAGAGTTGTGTCCCGTGTCGTCGGCCTTCCTGTCCTGCGAACCGCCAGTGGACCCGACCGAGTACTCGTTCAAGACCCACCCTGGCGTCTCGACGTGTCGCCTATGGCGCAACCTGCTCCAGCCTCCTGCCAAGAGTACGAACAGCAGCAGCAGCAGCAGCAGCAACAGCCATAGCAGCAGCAGCATGCTCGGTCTAGACCCGAGCGCCGACAACATGATGCTGCCGTTTGACGAGTCCATTGCCATGTCCCAGGACCAGTTGGAGGCGCTCGCGATGGACGCCATGCCACTCTTCCTCGAGGCGGGCGTCATGTCGCCGAGGTTAACGGAAGTGGAGCCGTTCCCGCCCGCTCCATTCTTCCCAGCGACCCCGATGGCCTCGCCAGCCAGCGTTCCAGCATCACAACCTCGCCGTCCGCTTGCTCGGGTCCGACCGCATCAAGCCACAAAGTCGCAGCGTCAAGTGCAGACTCCAACGTGGCAGGCAGCGGCAGCCCGAGCGGCTAGAGTGGCTCAGTTCATAGCGAGCGACAGTGAGAACGAGCTCGGCGACTGTGGAGCCACCGGCGAGAAGCTGTCGGCGCTGCGTATCACGGCGCCTCGTGGCGATCTGGACGTTGAAGACGCGTTCAGCGACAGCTCGCCAATCGACCGGCCGTTTGCGTCGGTGCATGACCAACGACAGATCGCTGCTCGCCTTGGAGTTGGGCCTCAGCAGTCCCCTTTACCCGGAACGTTCCAGTTCATTGAGAAGCTCAAGGGCAAGAAGCGGCGGCGGATCTCCGTGCCGGCTGAGCTGAGCTACGGCAGCCCGTCGTGGAAGAACCGCGGCCACATGGACCACTTTGTGCGCGCAGCCGCCTCGTTTGAGCGGCAGCACGCAGTCTCGCTCCAGGTTGACTGTCTTGTCGTTTCACTCGACACTTTGGCTTGGTACTTACTGAGGCTTGGGGTCGATGCCATAGATCAACATGCGGAGGATCATGCTGATCGACTCGGTGGCCAGTGACGACCCACAGGTGAGTGTCGAGTGCTGTCTCGACCGTTGAAACCGATCTACTGGTTCACCAACGACCACGATCTCACCTGTTGTCTCTCGCTCGACAGCTATCCCCCGGCGGAATGCTGTTTCTGGCGGACGAGCTCCACGACTGGCGGATGCCGACGGAAGTGATCGCCGCCCACACTGCGAGCGGGAAGCAGGACGACGAGAAGCTGACGCGCGAGTTTGCGCGCTCGGCGATGATCAACCCGGCGGCCGACCCGGTCTTCTCGGTCGACTTGTCAGGCAGCGACTCCCCCTCCTCGCTCATGGAGGCGATGGTGCTCTAGCAGTCGACCTCGGACCCCCAGACACCAGCTTGAGTACCTCAACCACCTGCATGTTATGCATACTGGCGGCCTCCCAGGCACGCCAAGGGAATTGGCCGCTTTTCACCCGGCGATGCGGTCGAACAGCCCGTCGCAGGCGTCCTCGAGCAGGTCGAGCACGTGGTCGAAGCCGCCTTCGTACCACGGGTCGGGCACCCGCTTGGCGTCCTTGAACCGCGTGCAGTACGCCGTCATCATGACGACCTGTCCACCGTAACCCTCGTCAGTGTTATACAGTCGCCGCAGTCCCATCAAGAGTGGACTTGCCTTGCTGTCAGCCAACGTCTTGGCTTCTTCGCCTCCCCAAGCTTCGGCAGCTTCCAGCACCGCCTCGCGGTTCTTGTCCTCCATGCACACGATGTAGTCAAAGTCGCTCAGGTCCTGCAGCGCCAGCGGCCGAGCGTGGGACGTGAGGCTGAAGCCTCGCTTGCGCGCCTCGGAAGCCATGCGCGCGTCCGCCGCCTCCCCGTTGTGATACGACCAGCCGCCGACGCAGTACCAGTCCGGGTTACCGCCGCCAGTGCCGCACGAGTCGACGCGGAAGCGAGAGGACGCGCCGTGGCGGTCCACGATACCCTGGAACACGGCCTCGGCCGCCGGACTGCGGCAGATGTTGCCCAGGCACACGAACAGCACGCTCGTCACCGCCATCGCCTCCCCCTGCGATCCCAGGATGTCAGTTTGGTGCTGTCGAATGCTCGAAGCTCGTCATTTGTGTAACCCTCTATGAGTAACCCATCCAGCGTAACCTATGTTTTGGCTTCAGTTTTATTGGGCGAAGCCCCATTATAGGGAGAATCTCCGGGCGTTTGACCGGGTACCTCTGGTATAGGAACCTCCTCATTGGGCCGACAGGCCCAATACGAACACATAGTGTGAGACATTCTATGGAAGAAATCACACCAGACCGTTTGGGAGTCACTAAAACGGCAGTCTATGAGACAATCGACGATGTGGACGCCATTTTTCCTTGACTTTAGAGGCATCGCCTTGAGTGACGAAGTACGTAATTGTCACTGATTTATAGTTTACACAGGTGAGGTCAGTATTTGCTATGGCCTCTAAAGCGATAGCAATCTGAGAGAAGAATCGTATATAGGGTTACGAAGGCCAGTCCAGCCAATCCGAATCGACAACTCCATGAGGGTAGGGCGGTTTGTACCGATTTGTATCGACTGGATCTGATTTGTGTGCAGGAATGCCTGGCCTGGATAGAAAACTGCTTTTCTAGCGTGCGAAACTGCTTTTCTAGCGTGCACAAATTGTACAGACTACAGTAGACTGCTCGGAAGATTGGTGTGTATTGATGTTCGGTGCAATTGCCTGCGACGGCTGCCATGTTGAAGTGGCGATTAAAGATCGTCAGTCGCGCTGTGTTCCCCAACGGATCCGTTGTCTTGCCGCTTTTGCCGCACTGTTTTTCAAACGTTGGCAAAGTCTTCACTTGCGGTAGACTTTGTAGTGGTCGCCACGGCACGGACCGTGCTGAGAGATCGTTAGCTGCTGCTCGATACGCGCTCCGTATCACGTCACTTTCACTCCAAGCGACAACTACGTTTCTATTATGGCTCCGATCGCGTTGCACTGGAACTTGGTGCTGCTGAACGCGCGCCAATCGGACGACGTCGTCAGCTTCTAGATGCTATCAGCGAACGCCGCGGACGATAAGCAACGTCGGACGGAGTCCAGCGGGAGCAACTTCTCCGCCGCTCCTCATCATTACGACAATATTGCATTCAAAGACGCGAAGACACGCTGCGGTTTAGAGGCTGTACAAAGTCTTCTACGAGCAAAGGTCGCGGCGCGAATTACCCTGTCGGGTGGTCGCGCACAGTGCTGTAGTCGGCGGAGGCGTCCAACGCCAGAACAGCGAGCGCAGCTGGCGCCAGCGAGCAAGCAGCAGACTAATACATACAAAGCAGATCGACGTCACAGCTAGTCACTGACGGTGTATTAGCGAATGTTAGCGTTCTCTGTCGTGCAATAGTACTTGGTACGCAGCACAAGGTCGTGCGTCGCAGCCGAGGTCTGCTCTGCCCGGCCTTCCATCCGACGATCCTCGCTCTGCAACACGAGTGCTGCTCGCTTTTGCTGCGTGGAGTCCTTGATCTCAAGAAGGTGGGTGAGGACGATTCCAGCCCGTGTCTTGACTCGAGACAGCGCGACGTACGCGAAAGCCGACGTTGGTAGCCCGGTTGGGTCGAAGACGATGTGGTCGCAGGTCAGCCCTTGGACTTTGTGGATTGTCATCGCATAACCGAGGCGCAGCGGAAGTCCGGTTCGGTGCGTCCGCAGCAGGTCTCCCTTGGCTCCCCATGACACCCGTCGAGGGGCAATTGGGACAACGTTTGGGACGTGTGGCACGAACGCTGGCCCGCGGTACTTGTCGGTGATCTGGACCAAGACGATCGGAATGTCGCTGCCGGGCCTGAACATGAAGTCGTAGACCGTTCCACGAGTTCCATTGCACAACCCGGCCGACTGTTCCAAGTTGACCGTCAACATCACTGGCGCTCCTACCGCGAGGGCGACAGTAACGGAGATCTCTCTGTCGCGTTTTCGATTCGGTTCAGCCGCGGCCGCCAGCATCTTCTTCACGGCTTGCGAGTCAATATAGTCGCCGTCGTGCTGCCGAGAGGGTTTGACTTGGTGCTGCGCTTGAGCCTCGACAACTGGACTTGACTGCTGCCGGAGACATGCTTCGTTTGCTTCGTCGACGTCGTCGTTGCGGTACGCGAGGTGGAGCTCGTCGTTCCATTGCCCCTGAGCTGCTCTGTCGTTGAATCTACTGTTGAACAGATCGATGTCACGCGGCGTCCATTCCATGCGGCGGAGACGGCCTAGCGCGTCGAACCACTCCTTGTCGGCATGCCCGCGGTTCTGCGACGTCAGCTTGCAGATGGTTGATATCGACTCCTACAGCTTCCGACCTTCTTGCTGACTGGAGCTGGTCCATAGGTGTCGAGAGAGAGAACGGCGTGACGGGGTACAGCTGGGCCGGGTCTCCGACGAAAAGCAAGTCGCGGCCCCCGAATGCGACGCTGCGGTACGCTGGGAATATCTCGCGGAAGCGTTGGTCAATCCAATGCAGCATTGCACAAGAGATGACGCTGAACTCGTCCACAACTACAAGATGGACGTCTTCGTACTCGTCCTGCAGCTGACGTAGACGCTGCAACCCGCTCTTCGTGGATGCGAGAGGC
>JAADXY010000098.1:0-50185 GCA_023338065.1 Phytopythium montanum
ATACCCCTAATGTAAATGTATCAAATACACTTGATTGACGGAAAAAGAGACTGTGTATTATTGTCAACCTCCCTGTCAAAGGGGCCCAATTGGAATAGGTGGTCCCAAGCCTACCCTATCAACTTTGAGGGTCCTAACAATAATACACCAAGCGTGGGCAATACAAACGCCCAGTCATACAAAATGGAGGAGACCCGACGGTACTCCTCGGCTCGTGTGAGCCACTCCACTCTCCAGCCGTACTTAGCTGGGAGGCCATAGGTTTGCATGAACCTAGCACACGTACTTAGTGTGCGACACATCACGTGTCCTACGGGTTACCACGTAACCATGTACCCCGATACAGTTGCGGTCCCTTCAGCAACACGATATTACACATCACCACCGGCCTCGGCCCGCAGCGATCATAGCCTTGGTTGCTGCCGTGTACGCACGATCAAATAACAACGTGCTCTTGGCCGATTTCCATTTCAATATCATTAAAAAAAAAAAGCTCCCAGGAGCTTTTTTGGCGGCGTGTTTGAGCCGGCGCGTGGCCTTGATTTTCTGCTAGGCAGCCTTGCTTGCGCGTCGACTAATCGACCTCCGCCTGCACCTCGCGCGCCAACACCTTGCTCCGCGCCGTTGACCACTTCTTACAAGCTTGCTGGGGAGTGGCGGACGATCGAAGTCATACCTGGCAGAAAACCGGTTTTGCGAAAGTAAACCGGTATTCACTCAAGCAATCGATATAGTACTGGTATAAAAACAGTTTATGCGTAAGACCGGTTTAATACCCTTGTACTGGTTTGAAGCGAGATGAAATGTGTGACACTGTACGTATAAAAATTAACCCATTCGATGCCAATAGACGGTGCCTACGGGTAAGACCTATGCGATTTTTCCCGAATGTAAAAAAACGGTTATAAAAAAGGTTTTCTTACCGTTTCGGTTATAAAAATATCTTACGGCCCAAACTAATATGCTGTATCCGCCCATTTCGAAGAAGATTGGGCGGAACGACCCGCGTTGGCAAAACTTCCGCCAGATCCTCAAACGAAGCATTGAAAAAGATCGCGCGCGTCCAAGAGCTTTTCGCCGGTGTGATCCTCCAGCGAAGCACCACTGGCTCCCGCGCGCTGCGTGCCCCCCTCGCTGCGCCGCTGCATCGCGCACTCGCTGCTAGCACACGTTGAGACCCCCGCAAGGAGAGGCGCGATGGGTTGCTGCGGGTCCAAGGAGGAGGATCGCGTCGACGGCCACGAGGCGCTGCTGCCCAAGAAGGGCAAGGACGCGTACGTTTCTCGGGCCTGCGTCTTCCTCTCGGCTGTACGACGCACAATGGCTAACTAACTAGCGGGGATCGCGAACTGCCCGTCGAACAGCCAGCGCTTCGAGCAAACCATGGCGCAGAAGGCCAGCGCGCTCGGGTACAAGACACCGGCGCCTGCCACGGCGTCCACGGCGCCAGTCACGAACGGCAAGCGGTCGGAGGACACTGCCAAGCCCGTCGCCCCAGTGTCGCTCGCGCCCACAAAGCCCGTGTCGCCGCCGCGCAAGCAGCCGGCTGAGAAGCCCGTCGTCGATAGCGTCGACCTGCTCGAGCTGCAGTCGGACAAGGCCCCATCGCCGGCGCCGTCGCCGGTTAAGCCCGTGAGCAACGCCGAGCAGAAGGCGGCGAGCCCCGCCGAGAAGAAGCCAGAGTCGCCGTCCAAGCCTGCGGACCTCGCTGCTTCTCGCGCCAGTGCTCCGGCGCCAACCGAGCCGACACGGGTCGAGCCGTCCCCGCCCAAGCCAGTGAAGGCCGAGCCAGCACGGGCCGAGCCATCGCCGCCCAAGCCCATTGCCAAGCCTGCGTCCCCCTCGGCGATCGAGAAGTCGCCGGTCGTCGCCTCATCCGACGAAGCACTCGTGGTCTCGGCGTTCACGTTGACGGAGAGCGCGGCCGACACGGTGGACGACAACGAGGCGGCCGACGACAACGACAACGACGACAATGACGAGGCGGAGGAGCAGCAGCAGCAGTCGGCGGCGGCGGGGCCCAAGAAGTCCGGCAAGGGCAAATCCAAGAGGAAGAAGAAGGTGCGAGCATGGACGTGTGTGTGATGCAATTGCCACTATCACTTGCGACTCACTCGTGCTGCTTTGAATGTGGACTGGGCGACTGCAGAAGGGCAAGAAGTGAGCGAGCGACGACGGACTCGATCGATCGGAGTGGACGGAGTCGGTCGACAGAGAGGACATCGCGTAGTTTTTGCAGCGTTCTCCTTCATGCATTTACCGCACTCGTTGACGAAGCCTTCAACGTGAAAGATCCAGGACCTGGATGTCGCGCAGTGTGAACATGTCGCTAACGAACAAGTCACTATAACCAGGGAGTAATGCGCGCGTAATCGGATTTTTCACCAGTCATCAGGTTGATGCGCAACCATCACTCTGTGCCCGATTACTCGCCGCAAATGTTGCTCTTCGTCTTTCTATGCCTCCAAAAAGCTTCAGCATCCAAAGGTCATTCGCCATTTCGCGTGCCTCACGCCAAGCAGCAGCAACTCGACCCCACGCCTGCTCCGTCAAAATGAAGGCGGACACCGGCGTGTTCGTGCGCTCCGAGACGCCCAAGGCGCTGCACACCGAGGTCGCCGTGCTCGGAGAGGAACACGGCGCGGTGCTCGCGCTCGAGTGGCGCAACGTCACCGTCTCAGCGCGCGTCAAGAGCAAGAAGACGCCCGTGGAAGACGCTCCGCCGATCCTGCGCGACGTCAACGGTGTCGCAGCGCCTGGAGAGCTGCTGGCCGTCTTGG
The DNA here is from genome assembly GCA_023338065.1 of Phytopythium montanum. Classification (NCBI taxonomy): domain Eukaryota; phylum Oomycota; class Peronosporomycetes; order Pythiales; family Pythiaceae; genus Phytopythium; species Phytopythium montanum. The sequence goes on from JAADXY010000098.1 coordinate 2,781, forward strand.
GACCGCTCAAAGCGGGCAAGACGGCGCTGCTGAACGTCCTCGCAGGCCGCTCACCGACTGGACTGAGCGCTGAAGCAACCGTCTCCGCTGGTGGACTACCATTGACCGAGGCGATGGCGCGGCACCACGTCGGGTACGTCCAGGCAGGCGACCTCTTCCTCCCTTCGCTCTCAGTGCGCGCGCACCTCTTGTTCCAGGCCAGGCTTCGCTCGCCCACCAGCACCAACACAACTCTCCAGCTGCACGTCGACCGCACGCTTCGCGAGAACGGGCTGGACGCGGCCCGCGACTTGCCCATCGCCGCCATCTCCATCGGTCTCAAGCGGCGGCTCGCGATCGCCTCGGAGCTCGTAGGCCACGCCTCCATCCTACTCGTCGACGAACCCACGGCAGGTCTCGACAGCTGCACCGCCGCCTCCATCGTGGCTCAGCTCAAGCACATCGCCTCGAGAGGCAACAAGACTGTCATCGTCGCGATCAGCCAGCCGTCGTCGGAGGTGTTCGCACTCTTCGACAAGGTGCTGCTGCTCGCTGCAGGTGGCAAGGTGGCGTACCACGGGCCAGCGTCGGGTGCCGTCGGGTACTTCGCGGACCTCGGTCACCCGTGTCCTCCGTACTTCAGTGTGGCCGACCACTTGCTGATGCAGCTCTCGGTCTCGCCACCTCTGCCGACGCTCCTGTGGGACGTACACCCTGAGTCTGTCAGTGGCAGTAGCATCAGCGCCAGTGAGACCGACCGCGCTCGCATCGCCAACCTCACACAGGCATGGGAAGCTCACCGCCACTCGGACGCCTACAAGTCGACGCTGCCGCCACAAACCGCGTCTGTTCTCGAGAATGGGAGCGCACTCGGCCGTGAGTTGGAGAAGGCGCCGCACTCTCTACCGGCAAAGCCGTCTGGACCAAGACGGGTACTCCACGACTTGGCGGTGCTGGCGCATCGGAACGTGGCTCGCATCGCCGGCGACAAGAAGATGCTGTTGCGGATGCTGGCCATCCAGCCCATGGTGGTCTCTGTGTTCATCGGGCTCATCTTCCTGCAGCCGGACATGGACCAGCTCGGCATGCAGAGCTACTCGAGCATCTTCTTCATCTTCACGATCGTCATGGTCATGATGAACGCCGTCGCGCAGTTCCTGACCGTGCCGGCCGAGCTGGCCATCGTCGAGCGGGAGCATCAGGCCGGGCTGTACGGCGCCATCTCCTGGTACCTGGCCAAGAACGTGACGGAGCTGCCGCAGCAGATCATCCAGCCCTTCTTCTTCCTGCTCCCGGCCTACTTCATGGCGGACATCGGACACGGCGCCGAGCTCTTCGCCTACCTGGCCGTGATCCTCGTCCTCGTCGCGTCCACCGCCGTCGGCTTCGGGTACATGGTCTCGTGCGTCGCGAGGCGGACGGGGGCCGTGGCGCCGATCGGCTTCGTGCTGCTCATCCCGATGCTCATCCTCGGCGGCGTGCTCGTGAACCCCAAGACGATCCGCGATTACCTCGTCTGGCTCGAGTACCTCTCGCCCTTCAAGTACAGCTTCGAGGCCATTATGAACCTCTTCTGGTCGCGGGTCGACGCCATCTCATGCTACCCGGCGGCCACGTGCACCACGACGACCGGCGCCGCCGTGCTGGTCGCGCGCGGCCTGCTGGACCGGACGCCGTGGACCAGCGGACTGCTGCTCGTCGCGCTCAACGCCGGCTTCCGCCTCGTCGGACTCGTCGTGCTGCTCTTCCTGTGAGCTAGTATGTGGCGAAAGGCAGGCATGCGTGTAAAGATTCAAAGTTCGCTGTCCGTGACGACTTCAACAACAACAACTGGCTCTATTCCAATCAGTGGCACCGGAATCTCGACTAGATTCGAGACGGATCTCTTTAATCGCGCGAGCTTCCCGCTGCAGCACTGGCGCCGCAAGAGCCAGTGCTGCTTGGTCTCTGCACGCAGTAGCTGAAGGTGTGCCCCCAAGTCCATCAAAGAGGTCAATTGCATCGGACGCACGGGGTCCCTCCACCTTGTCACTTCCCGTTTCGCGCTCCAGACACTCAGACCCCGCTCCATCCGCCATGGTGAACGTGTGGTGCGCCGGTATCCTGCTCTCGACGCTCGCTAGCCTGGCGACGGCCGACATTTGCGTCGACGGCAGCGCGACGCCCGCTCCGACCACCTCGACCACGGCACCAACGACCACGACACCTACGACGCTGACGCCGCTGCCGACCGACCGACCGCTCATCATCGCCCACCGCGGGGCATCCGGGTACCTGCCGGACCATACGTTGGAGGGCTACACGCTGGCGATCGAGTCGGGCGTGGACGTGATCGAGCCCGACCTCGTGATCACCAAGGACGGCGTGCTCGTCTGCCGCCACGAGCCCAACATCATCGGCACGACGGACGTGGCCGACCACGCCGAGTTCGCCGACCGCCTCAAGAAGGTGACGGTGGACGGCATCGTGACCGAGGGCTACTGGGTGAGCGACTTCACTCTGGCCGAGATCAAGACGCTGCGCGCCATCCAGCCGCTGGCGGAGCGCGACCAGAGCTACAACGGGCAGTTCGAGATCCCGACGTTCGCCGAGGTCATTGAGCTGGCGCAGACCATGGCGCTTCAGGTCGGCCGCACGGTCGCCATCAGCCCGGAGACCAAGCACCCGACGTTCCACCGAGACCTGGGCCTGCCGCTGGAGGACAAGCTGCTGGCCGCGCTCGACGCCGCCGGCTGGAACCACGCAGACGCCCCGGTGTTCATCCAGTCGTTCGAGCAGAGCAACCTGAAGGAGCTCAGCCTGAAGACCAACGTGACGCTTGTGCAGCTGATCGACGGCGCCGGGTCGGACCCTGTGACCGGCGAAGTTCTCTTCCTGATGCCGTCGGACCGGCCGTACGACTGGACGGTGGCCGGCCGGAGCGACTACTTCGGGTACCTCGTCACGCCCGAGGGACTCGCCGAGGTGGCCACCTACGCCGGCGTCGTGTCCCCGTGGAAGCGCTACTTGCTCAAGGCGACGCCCGTCGAGGTGGATGCCGACGGGAACGTCGTCGACTCCAACGGCGACGGCAAGGTCTCGGACGCCGACTACTACGTGCACGAGTACCGGACGCTGGTCGACGACGCCCACGCCGCCGGTCTCAAGGTGTACACGTGGACGATGCGCGACGAGGCCTACCGCCTCGCCGCCAACTACTCGAGCGACCCGGTGCAGGAGTACGTGCAGCTCTTCGACATGGGCATCGACGGCGTCTTCAGCGACAACTGCAAGACGGCCGTGCCCGCGCTGCAGGACTGGCTCGCGTCGCAGTAGGCGAGCAGTCTCTGCCAATCGTTGTTGCGAGCGAGGAGCTGGACGATCGAGCTCGGTGAGAGAAAAGGATCCACTGCATGTGCTGTGTTCATCGGGCTAAATCGAGCTCACTCTTTTGCTGACGCGGATGTCTCGTCGATCTCTTGGGTGGGTCCTCAGGTATCGTCGGTTGGTTGCCAGCCTCTGCATCCGCCTTGCCTTGCGTGAGCCCGCTCGAGCATCTTGCGAACCTGCTGCGGGTCGTCCAGCATGTCATACAGGTATCGCCTCAGGCAATGCAGAAATGTAATAAGCCGGTATCGCTCCATTTAAAGCTAAAATAAACTCATCTCTCAAGGCTGCCATCGTAAATACTGCATTCTACCTCGCCAGCTGACACAACTTCAAGGTGGAAGGAACACGGCAAACCCGTCGCGATGCACCGACTTCGCAGCGATGCAAATCCGCCAAGCGGCTCGAGGTCTGCATCCGCACCAATTGGAGCAGCAAGAGAGACATGCGAGTAGGGCAGAGGGCCATCGTCTTGAGGCGTGCGGGATTTGCTTGGCTCGTTCTTCGAGCATCTGGATGGGCAGTCCTGCTTGTCATCGAACGGGTCTGACCCGTTCACAGCATTATCATTAGACCCGTCCGCTCTTTTCACTTGTGTAAACTATTGAAACGAGTTGAACCCGGGTTCAAGACCCGTTTTCTTCGCGCTAAGCCCACCCGCGAGTTTCCGGGTCTATTTTCAGAAAGCTCCATTCCTGTGTCCCCTGCGGACGTCCGAGGCCTCGCTCCATCCTCTCGAGGCTCCGCTGCCGCTTCTCCCGGCGCTCCACGCAGCAGGCGCAGGCCTCGGCCGCCGCTCCACACCGACAGTGCGGCGCCATGGCGGACAGCGACAGCGACGACGAGCTCATGAGCCGCCTGACGTCCACCATGGGCTTCGGGCGGCTCAGCGGCGGCTCGGCAGAGGACTGCGCCTACTGCGGCACGCCCAACGCGGGACTGGCCTGTTCCATCTGCCAGGAGGCCTTCTACTGCAGCGAGGTGCGCTCCGTCACTGCTCCCGGGCTGCCGATGAAGAGTTGAGTAGCTAACACTGGCGTCGTTGTGGCTCTCTAGACGTGCAAGCTGCGCCACGCCAAGGCGCACCGCGCGTTCTGCATCTCTGGTGAGTGCCTCACTGCTCCGTCATCGCAGTGCTGGCCGTGGCTGACTAGTGGTGGCTCGTAGCGCGCATGCAGAAGGAAGAGAGCGAGTCGGAGGACGAGTCCGAGTCGGAGGAGGAGAGCGACTCAGAGAGCGAACACGTGGCTCAAGCGCCGCTTAGCTCGGCGTCTGTGAGGCGGTCCGTCCGGTCCGCCGGCGCTGCGGCGCTGCAGGTTCCCGGACTGACGGCGCAGCAGATCAAGAAGCTGCTCGACCTGTCGGCCAAGGCCGAGAGCATGTCGGCGCACAAGGACATCGACCAGCTGCAGCGGCAGATCGCGCAGCTCATGGCCATGCGCGAGGCGGAGCAGCCCAAGAGCGCCGAGCCTGTGCGGTCCAGAGCGGCGTCCAACTCGCCGCCCGTGGACCTGAAGGAGATCCGGGAGCTGCAGAAGAAGCTGCTGGACCTCGAGAAGAAGACGCAGAACATGCCGGCCGCCCCGCACGCGATTGGCGGTGGCGGAGGCGGGTTCATCCCCGCCGGGACCAAGGTGTACACGCCGACGCTGGTCAAGGACGACCCGGCCTTCCGCAAGTACTTCAAGCTGCTGGACATGTCGATGCCCGTAGACCAGATCCGCGGCAAGATGGAGGCCGAGGGCGTCAGTCCGGCGCTGCTAGAGACGCCGGACGCCGTCTCACCCAACGATCCGGGCGTACGTTGATGGCATTCATGCACCACCAGGTCGCTCGGCAGTTCTAACTTTGTCGTTGTATGAGTAGCCGGCGGAGGGCGACTACGTGCCGATGACGGTCGCCACCGACCCGGCGTTCAAGAAGTACTTCAAGCTCAAGGCGATGAGCATGCCGACGGACCAGATCAAGCTCAAGATGGAGGCCGACGGCGTGGACCCCGCGCTGCTGGACAGCCCCGGCAGCGTCTCTCCCAACGACCCTGGCGTGAGTTACAACGCCGCCATTCTTCGGTCGCTTCACTTGCTCACTCTATTGCTCTGTCGCGTGGATGCAGCCGCCGGCCAGCGTCGGGTTCTCGTCCGGTCGTGGCGGCTTCAGCTTGGCCGGACTGCCGCCGCTCTCGTTCCCTAGCGCCGTAGCGCCAGCGTCGCCGCCGCCGCCGCCATACGTCCCGCTGCTGGTCAAGGACGACCCGGCGTTCAAGAAGTACTTCAAGCTGCTGGGCATGGGCATGCCCGCCGAGCAGGTCAAGCTCAAGATGAAGGCGGAGGAGGCCGACCCGGACGTGCTCGACAGGCCGGATGACGTGTCGCCCAACGACAAAGGAGTGAGTCCGAATGCCGTTGGTGCGTCTATGTTAACCAACGCTGACGCTCCGTGTGTTGTTGCTGCTGCAGCCGCCTCCTCCTCCGGCCCCGGTAGATGGCATGCCACCGGGCTCCCCGGTATCCATGGAACAGCTCTTCAGCATCCTGATGCAGCACCAGCAGATCATCCAGCAAGGTGAGCGCTCTCACTCGTAGCTCACTACTCCAGTATGCTCGTGAGTACAGCCAGTCTAACCCCGTGCTGCTCTCGTCCCCAGTCTCAAGCGGCGGCATGTCGAGTGGCCGAGGCAGTCGGGGCAGCATCAGCGGATTAGGCGGTATCGGGGAACCTTTGCGGTCAGTCGAGGACCAAATGGCGCACGAGCTGGCGGCGGCCGAGAGCGCCATCGACGACATCTTCGGGGACGAGGCGCAGAAGCCCAAGGGCATGGGTGGCATGAGCATGATCGAGCAGCTGGAGAAGAAGGCGCGCAAGGAGAGCAACAAGAAGCTGGTGGAGCGCCGCGACGAGGTCGTGCGGCTCATCGACGAGCTGCTGGCGCGGCCGCTGGCCTCGGACGAGGAGGCCATCCGGTTCTACAACGAGGTGGCGCCACAGCTCGAGGACCTGGGGCTCTCGCTCGGCACGGACGCGGTGCAGACGTGGTCATCGCGCCTGCTCATCAAGAACAAGGACACGCGCGACTGGTACTTCAGCGAGCAGGAGCGGCTGAACGCTGGCCGCGCCTACGGCCGCCTCTGGGCTCTGTCCTTCCTGGACCGGGACGCCGGCCAGCTGATGGCTAAGCGCGCGCAGATGGAGAACGCGCCAGTGACGCTGCGCGCCGCGGCCAAGGGTAAGCCCGAGCTGCTGGACAAGTTCACGCAGCTGCTCAAGGAGGCCGTCAAGCTCAAGCACAAGGTGTTCAAGAGCAACCTGTTCGCGGCCGAGCTGCAGCGCCTGCGCGAGTTCGGCGTGCCCGAGCGCCTGGACGCGCTGGGCACCGAGATGATCGACGCGGCCGCGGTGCTCGCGAGCGCGGCGCTGGACCTGGCGGACGAGGAGTTCCGCGCCGTGGCGGCCACGACGCGCGCCAAGAAGATCCGCGCGCTGACGGCCGTGCATGTGGCCGAGAAGGCGGTGCAGCTGGTCGGCATTGTCAAGAAGATCGGCGCCTCGGGCGTGGACGACGAGCGGACGCGGGCGGTGGAGGCCGAGGTGGCCAGACTCAAAGCGGCCTTCGTCACCGGCCAGCAGGAAGAGGAGGACGAGGACGACGTGCTCTAGGCTAGAGGTCGAAGGAAAACACACACAACTATCGGGGGTATCAAATGAAAGGCATCTATCTACGGTCGGGCGTGGCGGTGGTCAACCAAATCAGGCGTGGCGCTGGCCGAAGAGCGAGCGGAAGAGCTCGTCCACGTCCATCTCGGGCTTGGGGTACGGCTCTGGGAACATGAAGTTCTCGAGCTTGGGGTGCACGCTAAAGCGCAGCTGGCGGCCCTTGCTGGCCTTGCGGTTCACGGTCTTGCGCTTCTTGCGGTGCGCACGCTGCAGCGGCGCGTCCTGCGCGCCTCCGCCGCTCTCGATGAACTCCTTGAGCAGCTGCTGGTAGAAGTCCGAGTCGTCGTACATAAGCTCGTCCAGGGTGTCCTCGCCCGCGTCCTCCTCGTTGCTCGTGTGCCCGCCGGCGTCCGCGCGGTCCGCCGGCGCGTGCGCCTTGCGCTTGACGCGCAGCGGGTCCACCAGCACGGCCTCCACTTGCGCCAGCACGCCCTGGTTGACGGCGCGGAACTTGCTGGCCTGACCGCCGCCGGCCTTGGCGCTCTTGGCGCCCGCCGCCAGGTCCGTCTTGCGCGCGTACGCGTCCAGGATGGCGCTGTACTGCGGCAGCGCGGCCGCGTTCTCACCCGCCAGCTCGGCCCACAGCTCGTCGCTCGACCGCTTGCGCTTCTTGGCGGCAGTGGAGGAAGGCGGTGGCAACAGCTCCGGCGTGTTGCACAGCCTGTTCTGCAGCGTCGACACCGAGTCAATGCACGCCAGCAGCTGGACCACAACTTGTTGCCGGATCTCCTCGTCCTGGAGCTCCTCCTCCGCGCTAGTCGCCGCCTTGGCCGACGCCAGCAGCCGCTTTGTGTAGATCTGCGCCTCCAGACAGCGCTCCCAGACCAGCTTCTGGTGCCGCACATGCCGCGCCTTGGCCGCCGCCTTCTCACGGTCGCGAGCGCTCATGAGCTGCGTCGCGTCCTCTTTCTCGAACCCGCGGATGAGCTGCTCCGCGTCCTCTTCCTCGCCTTCGTTCACCTCATCGGTGACGCTCTCCTCCTCCTCCTCCTCCTCCTCCTCCTGCTCTTCCTCGTCGTCCACCTCCTCGTCATCGGACGCGCCGAACGGCTCGGCATCCGACCAGTCCGCCATGGCGTCCTCGTCCGGCGACTGCTCCTCCTCTGCTTCCCGCACGGGCGCCATGCCCAGCTCCTTGCGCGACACCACGCGGCCCTCCGAGTCGCCGGCGTCCCAGTTCTGCACACGCAGCGCCGACGCACGCTCGCCCACGACGCCCGGCTTGCGGTCCGCGGCCATCCGCCGCCGCCTTGAGGTCGTCAGCCGCGCGTTCTCATCGTCGCTGTCCGCGCCACTCGCGCCGTCCGACGCGTGCGCCACCGCGCGCGTGCCGTCGTCAAAGTCGTCCGCCTCGTCCACATTGAACGGGTCGCGCGCCATCGCTCCGTAGTCCGCCGCAGCCAGCGTCCGTCCGGGTCCAGCGTTCGTCCACGTCCAGCACCTCTTGAGCAATGGCTGGTGGTTGAGTTGGTGTTGTGACGTTCCTGCACGCCCTCTCATTGGTCAAAAATCACCCAATCAACAGCGCCGAAACGCAATGAAGCTCATCAGTCCAGCGTCAGTCCGCATGTGAGCAGATCATTCAGCAAGGTGGCGAGGAGGGCGGCCATGTCGACGTGCTGCTCCTCCGCTATGGCCGCTCCAACGCCCGGGCTGGCCGTGCCGCTGGGTCTGCTGGTGATGTACGCGCTGCACGCGTTCATCGTGACGTTCCCCATGACGGCGTACGGCGAGTGGCTGTTCGACGTGGTGGGCATGCCGCCGGCGGCGACCGCCGTCTACTACTCGGTCACCTTCTTCCCGTGGAACCTCAAGCCGCTCTACGGCCTCGTGTCCGACCACTTCCCCGTGTTCGGCTACCGACGCAAGGCCTACATCGTGCTCTGCGAGCTCGGCACGGCGCTCGCGCTGATGCTCACGGGCACCGTCGTGCGCTCCGTGCCCGGCGCCTTCGCCGTCAAGCTGCTGGACGCCACCTGCGAGGCCTTCTCGCAGCTCATGCTCGGCGTCATGCTCGTGGAGCTCACGTCGGGCGACGCGTCCAGCCGCAGCAGCGCGCGCGTGCAGTCGCTGTCCAACGCCACCAAGAACGGCGCGTCGGTGGCCGCGCTGCTCATCGGCATCCCCGTGTACAAGGACCGCGCGCTGGCGCCGCAGCTCATCATCAGCTGGACCGCCGCGCTACCGCTGCTGGCCGCGCTCGTCTGCCTATTCGGCCTGCACGAGGACCGCGTGGTTCCTGGTATTGAGTGGCTCGTAGCGGACGGTGGCAGCAGTCGCCCTGCATCACGCCGGGAAGCCCTGAACGAAGCCTGGGCCGCCTTCAAGGACGACTTCCGCCGCAAGAAGGCGGCGCTGGGGCCCGTGCTGCCCGCCATGCTCTTCTTCTTCCTCTGCAGCGCGCTGCCCGACGACGGCACCGTCTGGTACCAGTACACGTACGCGCTGCTCGAGAACTCGCGCGAGTGCCTGCAGTACATGTCACTCGCCGGCATGGTCGGCCGCTTCCTCTCGTGCCTCGCCTACGCGCGCTGGTGCGCCAACCGCAACGTGCGCCACGTCTTCCTGCTCTCGACCGTCGCCTGCGTGGCCGCGGGCCTGCCGCGCTTGCTGCTGGCGCCGCCCGCCGTGTCGCTGCCCGTGTCCGTGTGCACCTTCGTCACGGCCGAGGCGTTCTTCACGGCCTTCGCGGCCGAGTTCGCGCTGCTGCAGCTGCTCGTGGTCGCCACCTTCTACTGCCCGTCCGGTAAGGACGTGCAGGGGCTCACGTACGCGCTCTTCCTGTCCTTCATGGACTTCGGCGGCGTCGTCTCGGGGCTGCTCGCCTCGGCGCTCGTCACGGCGCTCGGTATCGTGCCCGACCCCGTGACCAAGCGCGTCGACTGGACCAATCTGTGGATGGTCGTGGTCGTCGCCGCCGCCGGCCAGCTGCTCGTGCTCGTCTTCCTCTGCGTGCTGCCGGAAAAGGTGACCAAGGACGGTCGAGCGCACCGATCGACGTCGGCCGACGGCACCGAGAAGCTACCGCTGCTGGCGCACGCGGACGGCGTCGACCTCAAGGACGACCGCCGCGTGTGAGCTTGAGCAGGTAGGAAGCCATCGCCCCGGGATGAACTGTAGACAAACGCGCCTAGGCAAGTGCGCGCTGTATGCCTGGGCTGCGAATGACATGTGTAGACGCGTTAAGTGCGGCTCAATGAACTCCTACACCGCTTCAACGCGCTCCACACCGCCCCGCGACACGATCAAACTCGACGAGGGAACACAAGAATCGCCTCCACGGTGCCGTGAAAGTGTATTATTGTCCCAACGTTCCACAGTGTCCCTCAACGGCGAGCCGCTGCTCCCGGTGGCGCGCCGGCCAGCCGACGCCTCCGGTTGGTCCGCTCCCAAGCTCGCGCAGGCGCTTACTTCTCGGCGGCCTTGTCGGCCAGGCGCTTGGCCTGCTTGCCGGCGTGGCGCGCGTTGGCGCGGGCGTTGCGCAGCTGCGCGTACACGCTGTGGGCCTTCATCTCGTCCGTGATGACGCCGCTGACCGACTTGACGGTCGTGCGCGCGATCGGCAGGATGGGGCCCGTGTGCTGCACGGCGTTGGCCGTCTCCTCCGGGGCCGAGTCGCCATTCTTGGGCTTGTTGACGCTCTTGCGCGGGAAGACCACGAGCTTGGCCTTGTACGCCTTGAGGCGGTGCACGTTGGCCTGCAGCGACTCGACCGACTTGTTGGTGCGGCGGAAGTCCACGGCGATGCCGATCGACAGCGCCTGCTTGCGGTTGATGCCGGCCTCCTTCAGCTCCTCGAGCGTGAAGCCCTTGCCCGCGCGCACCTTGGACGCGTACTTGATCGTCGGGCAGTGCACGGCCGGGCGCAGGAGACCAGCCGCCGGACGCGGAGCGATGGCAGCGGCCTTGGCCTTACGCCTCAGGCGACGGGTCTTCTTCTTGGCAGCCTGTGGGGAGGTGGGGACACGAGAGGTGAGTGGGTGTCTCCGGTTGCTGGGCGCGCCTCTAGTCAGCATCAGTTGCAGCAGCGATGGCGGAGGCGAGCGATCCCAAGCCCTGATCCTGTCCTAGACGCTGCCTGCGCGTCCACGTCTGCTCAGACGCGCTGCCTGTGCATCTGCCGCCGCCACTGCTGCTGCTACTACTACCGGAGGCACGGCCCGATAGGGGGAGCCACGACGAGGCGCGTACCTGGTCGAACCAAGTCTTGATGCGGCGCTGCCAGTCCTTGTGGAAATGGCCATTGGGGATGACGTTGTTGTGCTTCACCATGTTCGCTCAACTGCGTCGCAGGCCAGCACGCGAGTCAGATCTCGTCCTCACACATATGCCAGCCACGCAGGGGGGGCCAAGGCAGCCCGGCGGCCCCCGTCCAGCGCGCAGACGGACGCCTCACCTGAAGCTACGACGAAACCTGCGGGCAATTTGGAACTTGGCCGCCAGCAAATCGCCGCGGCTCCCGGCCCGTGAATTGGTGGTTCCCACCACCAGTGCTCCGCGTTCACTAGGGTTCACTATGGAATGCGGCGCCAGCCAATCACAGTCGGCTGCTGGGCTTCCCCTAGGCAATATCCCGGTATTATGTAGGACACATCATTCCAGGCAAACTGTCGCTGATGTAGTGTGCAATTGAGACACGAATCAAGGCAAAACCGACCCACCTGACGACAAGAAACAAGAAGGAACGCGAGGACGGACGGGCATGTTCGGCGCCGGTGCGTCCTCGCCCTGCGGACGAGCGGCGGCGGCGAGTGCAGACTAACAACGTCTGTGTGTGTGTCTTCTATCAAATGCGTACCCTACCAGGACGCGGCTTCGGTGGCGCGGCGGCGCGCGGACAGACGCAGACGCAGACGCAGCAACGACAGGTGGCGCCGCCTTTCGGACAAGGTACGATCCGTCGCGAACTCCCTCGGCCCGTGTGTGTGTGTGTCGGCGCAGGGTGATCTCTAGCAGGCTATTCACTGGCTCGCTCTCCCCGTGTCTCGCTCCTGTGCGTCGGTCCGCAAGGCGGCGGCGCGGTCTCCAACCCGTTCCAGTCTAGTACCGTCGCGGCGCCTGTCTTCGGGGCGCCTTCTCCCGGCTTCGGTGCGCGCGCCCCAGCCCCAAGCGCGACAGCCACAGCATTCGGAACGCCGGCGGTATCTGCTCCTCGGCAGCGGACCTCGTCACCGGGGTTCGGGGCTCAGGCGTCGCCTGCCCCCTCGTCAAGATCGGGACCGGCCTTTGGGACGCGGAGCGCCACCAACTTAGCTGCCTTTGGTGGCGCCGCGAGTGGTGGAGGCACACACACGACGTTCGGGTCGGCGAGTCGCGGCGGCATCGTCCAGCCAGCGTTCGGCTCGTCCAGCAACGGGCTTCGCGCAGCGTTTGACGACGGCCCGCACCAACCTCATGCTCCCGCCGGCAACAACCCGTTCGCCAGCAGCGGGGGAAAGACCGGCGGGCCTGCGTTCGGGGGGACCGGCACAGCGTTCAGCGGCAGCAGATCACAGCCGCAGCCTGCGTTTGGCGGACCAGCAGGCGCGGCAAAAGCATCACCGGGAGCCCACACGACGTTCGGCTCGGCTGCCGGCGGTAACCAGCGGCGCGGGGGCAGGTCCAGGCCGGGTGCGTCGCCAGCGGGACCTCCGCCGTTTGGCGGGGACACCGCAGGTGGTGCAAACCCGTTCCTGTCTAGCCTGCCGAGCGTATCAGGGCCGCTACCGCCGGACGTCGGCGGGGCGAGGCAGTCGTCTGGTCTGCAGTCGCCTGATCTTCAGCCGCGCACGGCGTTCGGCGGTCCCAGAACTGCGCGTGCTCCACGCGACAAGCATGCGGATGCGCCGTTCGGAGGGCCGTTCGGGGGCGGCGACCTGCCTGATGGCGCTCAGCAATTCAGCAGCAACCCATTCCAAGCCGGAGGACCAAGCGGCGCGGCGTTCGGGGGGAAGTCGAACAAACGTACGCAGGGGAAGCGCCAGCCGCCGGTGAATGTCAACCAAGAACAGAACGCAACTGGACCACCTAGGCGAAACGCGTTGGGGCAATTCACCGGGCCGCAGAGCATTCAGCCGCGGCCGTCCAGAAGCCCGCCCCCTACGCCTCCTGTGACCGCGAACCCCAGCAGCTTTACCCTTGAGCCCACAGCCTCGACGGTCTCGGCGGCGGCGCTGGAAAAGGCAGAGCTCGCGTCGGCGACCAACTTGGACGGCCGGTGCACTGACATGTGCAGTCCTGCCGAGCGCGAGCTGCACATCCGCGTGGACGAGCTGAGCGTGTTCGAGAAGTGCTTCCCCGGCGAGCCCGGCAAGGAGCGCGAGCTGATCATCAAGCGGTTCCAGCGCAGCTCGGCCGACCACAAGCTCGACATCCCAGAGGAGATCCGTCCGCCTGGGGTGCTCCGCCAGACGCAGCTGTACATCGAAGAGCGCATCATGGACCTCGAGCGAAGCGGCGACGACCCTCGCTTCAACCCGCCGCGCACCCCGGAGCTCATCGAGCTGTACAACTTCTGCTGGGACCGGTTCCGCATGATCCGCAAGGACTTCGTGCTCCAGAACTACCGCGGCGCCGGCGGTCGCGTGCATCCGATCGTGCTGGACGTCCACGAGCGCATCGCGCGGTACCACGTGCTAAGCGAGCACGAGCTGTGCGAGGTGACGAGCTTCGTGGCACAGCAGAACATGGAGCAGCTCGGGCAGACGCTCAAGTCGCTCAACGAGCTATACGATGAGAGCCGCAAGCAGGGCGACCCGCGGTGTCTCAGTCCGTTCGAAGCCGAGTGCCGCGCCTACTTCATCCTGTGCACGCTGGACAACGGCCGCGGACTGGACGTGCTCAAGTTTGTCAAGGGGCTCCCGCGGAGCATCGTGGAGAGCCCGCACGTCAAGTTTGCGATGCGCGTCTTCGTCGCGCGGCATACTGGGGACTACTTCAGCTTCTTTTCGCTCCTGAAGCAGGCGACGTACCTGCAGGCGTGTTTGCTGTTCCGCTACGTCATCAACACGCGGTCGCAGGCGCTGCAGCGCATGAACCGCGGGTTCCGCACGCAGAGCTACCCGCTGGCCGACTTGGTGGAGCTGCTGTGCTTTGAAGACCTGAAGCATGCCGCCTCGGTGTGTCAGCAGCATGGCCTCAAGATCCAGAGGAAGAAGGACGCCGAGACCGGGGAATACCTCGTTGTTCGCTTTGGTGGCGAGTTCGACTCAGGTTCGTGCGTCCGACTTGTCATAGGCGTTGTCGTGGTCTTGACAGCAGATAGACTGACTGCTCTTTCATCTCTGCAGACAGCCAACTACGCAGGAACAAGACCCCGCTGGAGACGCGAGCGTCGTGGCGGTTCATTGCTGTCAAGAAAGGGTACGTCATCGCCTTCGCGAGTCGCAATGGCTAGTGTGAGCGACGCACCTGACTTGTATGGATGCTCAACGGCGCAGAAACTACCTGCGGAAGGATGTGTGCCGTGGTGTGAGCGAGTACGAGGCGTACCCGGCGCTCAGCAACCTGATCCAAGCGTACGAAGATGAGGAGCGCGCCAAGCTGTACCCTTCCCGCCCGCGCTACGTCGACGACTACTCGTACTTCGTGGACTTTGCAACGGCCCCGCCTCCCGGTCTTCATGATCCTGGCCAGGCGGTCCAGCCGTCCAGCGCGTGGACGAGTCGCAAAGCTCACCCTCACCCCAGTGCGCTCGAGGCCGAAGACTACGACGACGGCTCGTGGGGCATGGAGCCGGAGCCTGACGAGCAGGGCCAGACGCACGAGCTCGAGCTGATTGCCCAGCGGAAAGCCGAGATCCTGAAGAAGCAGCAGGAGACGATGGAGCGGATCCGCGAGCTCGAGCGCGCCAAGAACGAGCGGCTGCGTCTTGAACGTGAGAAGAAGGCGGCAGAGGCGGAGTGTCGGGAGCAGGCGGAGGCGCTGGCGAAACAACAGGCAGAGAAGGAGGCCGAGGTACGTCGCGAGCAGGAGGAGCTGGCCCAGCGCGTCCGAGAAGCAGAGCAGCTGCGTCTGTTGAAGCTGAAGCAGCAGCAGGAAGAGGAAGAGCAGCAGAGACGAGCGGAGGAAGCATCGAGGATCAAGCGCGAGCAGGAAGCTGCCGAACTACGCCGGCAAGAAGCGATGCGGGTCAAGGCTGCGGAAGAAGAACGTCGCCGCCAAGAAGCGATTCGGATCGAAGAGGCTAGGCGGCGCGAAGAGGCCGAGCGGCAGCGCCAGCGGCAGATCGCGGAGGACAACGCCCGCCGCAAGCGAGAGGCCGAGCTGGAGGCGAGGCGGCAGGCGCAGCTGGCGCGGGAGCTCGCCGAGAAGAAGCGTCTGCGCCGGATCGAGAAGCAAAAGCTTGCGGTTCTCAAGTTCCGCTTCTCGCTGTGGAAGACCTACGTACGCGACAGCCGCCACCCCGCTGGTCCTGCCGTCGTTCGCCTTGCCAGCGCATACGAGACGAGCTCAGCGACCCGCACGGGCCCCAAAGAGAAGGTGGATTGGCTTTTTGCGCGCAAGACCGGAGCGAGCACGCCTGCCGGTCTGATCACTAAGAAGTCGCGAAGCCAAGAAGCAAGTACGAAGCGGAGGTTGGGTGACGGAGACCAAGAGGTGGTTGAGGCGGCCGAGTTGCCGCCAGTCGACGTGCTGGGGGTTATCACGCCTGTGCTCGTGGCACGCCAGCCCAGCGCTCCAGTGATCCCATGGAAGCTGCTGATCGCCGACCTGCAAAGCGACTGCGGGGCCGCGTCGTTTGGCCAATGGTGCGCTTCCCGTGCCGGTGTAGCCGCGTCCTTGGGCGACTCGCCCGAGATCGACCACGTCTTCAAATCCCTGACAACCATGGGAGCGACGCGCGTGAGCGTCCTCGCATGCTGCCGGTACCTGAACTGCAGCAGCCTGACGAGCGAGCGCGTCGACCCCCATCTCTTGACTGCTGTGTCTGCAGTTCTCGTCCCGGTCGAGCTCACCTGGCTCCTGGATGGCCAGAGCTACAATCAATGGGACCGCGCGCTCGAGCAGCTGATCACTGCGTTGCCCGTGATGAGTCGAACGGCGCTCGTGGTCCTCGCAGGAGCCAACTCGGGCATCCGGAAGACTTCGGTGGCGCCGCTGCTCGAGGTCATTGAGCAGACCACGCGCCGGATCCAGTCGAGTTCCGAGTCCCGCGTGGCTGCCGTGTGCTTCCACCTCATGGTCGACGAGGACGGCGACCAGGCGTCGCGATTGCCGGCCTCCATGAGTCGTCAGTTCGAGCAGGTCCTGGCTGACGCTGCAGCCAACTCTCCACTCCAGCCTCGGCTGGCCGAGGTCGGGCTGAAGGAGGTGCTGGAAGCAACACTGCACAATCTGCGGACTCAAGAGACGAGCTCGACTCCCGCCAATCCAGGCGAGCAGCTGCAAGCGCGAGTGTGCGACGCAGCGGTTGAAATCTACAAGGAGGTCTTCTCGAGCGACGGCATGCAGCGCGACTTCCCGCCGCCCGAGCTCGAGCGCATACTCCCAGAGCCGCCGGTCGGTTGGAACAGCCTCGAGAACCAGACGATCGCGTCGACTGCGCTGCGGGCCCTCGCATCCGTGCGCGTCGACTTCGCTGCGCTGGACACGCAGGCGAAGACACTGCCGCCTGGCCAAGTGTGCGACTCGCTGTTCAAGGCGGCGGTCGACTTGGTGGACCGACTGTTCCAGTCGAACGGCAGCGCCGACGCCGAGGTGTCGCTGTTCGAGCTCAAGAAGCGCCTATTCGCCGCGCTCGTGCCGATCCACGAGCGCGTGACGAGCGCCGAGGCCGCCGCGACAATCGAAGTCGCGAGTCGCCTGGCTCCGTGGCGCGACATGCTCGACATGGTGTACGGCACGTACATTGAAGCGCTGCGGGACGTGAGCATCTTCACACCAGTCGACTCGCCGCTGCGTCGACGCGTCCTGGCGGCAACCAAGAGCACTACCACGTCACCTACGATCCAGACCAGACCACCACCTGGCCGCGGCAAGCGCGCCAAGACGAGCAGCGCGCCACCGCCAGTGGTGGTCTCTATCAAGCACCTGAAAACCGCGCTGGACGGTCGTGTCCCGAGTATCGCGGTGTCGCTGCCGGCGAGCAGCAAGCCGGCCACGCCAACCCGACTACGCTCGACCACCCGCGCGCTGCAGCGGCTGCGGACGGACCTGGACCGCGAGAAGGCCGCGGCATCGCGCTTCCAGCGCATGCTGCGGCTCGAGGTGGCGCGCTGGAGCGCTGACGGGGCCATCCCCTAGCCAGACGGAAGGTGAAGAAGGCTGTTGCGGAACGTGTTGAAGCCCGACTAGCGAAATCGTCACTCGAACGGGGGAATCGCCCCCAACCCAATTGTATGACATGGATGCCATCATTTCCTGGAAGTCCCCATTCGTCGTCCATCATGCTCGTGGTCGACCTGCCGGGCGACCTGCTGGCGCTCGCGCTGCGCTTCGCCGACCACCGCACGCTGCTGCACCTGGAGCTCGTCTGCCGCCGCCTGCGCGCCGTGACGGCCCAGTTCGGTGCGTCCTCCTCCCTCCACAGCTAGCTCGCTTTCCTCCCCCGACTTCCCCGCTCACACCCTCGTCCCTCCACTTAGACCTCTGGCGGGCGATGGCCCTCCGGCAGCTGCTGCTCGACGCCGACCGCCAGCGCCAGCGCAGACCCGCGGGCTGGAAGTGGCTCGTGCTGCTGGCCGCGCGCCCGCCGCCGCTCGTCGAGCTCTCGCGCCTCACCCGCGTCCGAGGTCAGTCAGTTCTTCCCGTATGTGTCTTGCCTCCATTCCTGACGCCCACCGCCGCCGCCACTGTAGACTGCTCGTCCGTGGACCACGCGAACGAATCAGCCGCCAACACGCTGCGTCGCTCGCAATGCAGCATCGAGATCGACTTCCTGCGCCGCTCCGTCTCCGGCGGCGACCCGCGCGCCTTCCTGCAGCTCGCGGCGCGCGTCCAGGCCGCGTGCGGATGCGCTCACGGCCGGCCCTGCTACTGGAGCACGTGCGTCTTCCTCCTGCCTATCAGCCTCTCACCAAGCCGGTCTGCTGAACCTCTAACGATCCATGCCATGCCACGCCAGGGCCTCCACCTGGTCGCACAAGACGCGCGACTTTGTCGAGTACGACCTACACGCCGGCTGCCTGCTCGCAGGTGTCCAAGTCGTGCCCTACCGCGTCTTCTGGTACCCGGGCAGTCCGACGTACTCGCCTCAGCGCGTCTCCTTCGAGCTCTTCGAGGCGCAGGACGACGGCTCCCGCGCTGACACCCCAGTCTACGCTTCCCCAGAGTTCCCCGTCCTCCGGGACATGCAGGTGCGTCGCCTAGCGTCGGGCTATAGTCGAGACTTCAATGCTCACGCCCACCCACCCACAGCTACAGGCGCTGCCGCTGCCCACGCGCGTGTTCTTGGCGCGCGGCGTGCTGCGCCTCCACCTGATCGGCCGCCAGGAGGACATTGGCGAGGACATGCAGCGGTGGATGCAGCAGAACCACATGCCGCCCTACTACGTCTGCCTCAGCTACGTCGGCGCCACCGGCCTGCTCGAGGCGGCCGCCGACTGAGGTCCCTGTCGAGACCAAGACGGCCACCTCACCGACTTGTCATGCATGTAAGAGTTGAATTTACCCCACACTCATCAGTCTATTTGCGGCGGCGGTGGTCGTTTCCCAGCCACTTCGAGTCGAAGGCCAAGGCCAAGGCGAGACACGACAGACCCCGACGGCACCATGAGCTCCTCCCAACGCGGCAACCCGGCGCTGCCTTCGCTGGAACTCGAGCACACGATCGGCTTCTCTGCTGTCCCCAACGCGCTGCACTGCCACCCGACGGGCCGCGAGTTCGCGCACGCGTCGGGCGGCTCGGTGCTGCTCACGTCGCTGACGGACGCGCACAGCCAGCTCTTCCTGCGCGGCCACGACGGGCCCGTGAGCTGCCTGACCATGTCCCGCGGCGGTCGCTGGCTGGCCTCTGGCGAGCGCGGCCGCCGCGCCGACGTGCTCGTGTGGGACTACGCGGCCAAGCGGCTGGCTTTCCGGCTGTCGGAGCACGATGCGGGCGTCGCGGCGCTCGCCTTCTCGGACGACGAGCGCCTGCTGTGCTCAGTCGGCGTGGTCGAGGACGGCCCGCGGCTGTACGTCTGGGACCTGCGCACGGGCCACATCTGCGCGACCGAGCAGAAGTTGGCAGCCGCCGTGAGCGCCGTCGCGTTCGGTGGCATGGCGAGAGACGTCAAGCGCCGAGACACGGCCGCGTACCAGTTCGCGACGGCCGGCGGCAGCCGCTCGCTCGCGCTTTGGACGCTCAACCCCGTGACAGGCGAGCTAACGCAGACCAAGGTCGAACAGACGACGCTCGTGAGGGACTACACGTGCGTACAGTTCACGTCGGACCGCGAGACGCTCGTCGCGGGCACCACGAGCGGCGACTTGGCCGTCGCCAGCGTCAAGACTAGGCGCCTGATCCGCACCGTGCCCGCCTGCTCGTGTGGCGTCCTCTCGCTCGCCTTCCTGGAGCTGGACGGCGGCCTGCTGGTCGGCGGCGGAGACGGCAGCGTCCTGCTCTTCGACCGCGAGTTCGTCGACACGGCCCGCGTCGTGCTGGAAGGCGCCGTCTTCGGGCTCGCGGTCGACAATAGCAGCGGACAGCGCGAGGTCATCGCCGGCACAGCCGCTGGGGCCGTCTACTCGATTCGAGTCGCACCAATGGCCCAGTCCAACCAGGCGCAGCGACCGGGTGTGCAGCAGCTGCAGCCGCGATTGTTATCCGAAAGCCACTCGAGCGCCGTGGTGCAGGTCGCGTACGCTCCCGGCGTGTCGGACCGGTTCGCGACTGCCTCCCGCGACTGCTCCCTTCGCGTTTGGGATGCGTCCGATTACTCGGTCTCGACTCGGACCGTCGTGAGCGACGCTGGAGCCCCCACGAGCCTGCAGTTCTCGCTCGACGTGCTGCTCTCGGGCTGGACCGACGGCGGTATCCGCTGCCACAGCGCCGACACTGGAGTTCCAGCGTGGAGCATCGACGGCGCGCACGCGGGCGGCGTGACGGCGCTCGTGCTGAGCCACAACCAGCGGTTCATCGTGTCGGCTGGCGTCGGTGGCGAGGTGCGCGTGTGGGATGTGCGCCGCCGCGACCTGGTCTCGCACCTCAAGGAGCACTCGCTGGCCGTCACGCAGCTCGCCGTGTTCCGCGACGACGCGCACGTCGTGTCGTGCAGCCGCGACCGCAGCATCCTGTGCTGGGACCTGCGCTCCGAGCGGCGCGTGTCGAGCCACGTCCAGCGGATGGGCGGCGTCAACACGGTCGCGTTATCCGCCGACGAGCGGCTCGTGCTTAGTGCCGGCCAGGAGAAGCGCATCTCGTTCTGGGACCTGCGCGTCGACGCGCCAGTGCACGTCATCAACAAGGCACACGACGAGGAGGCGACCTGCATCGCCGTCGCGCATGCACTCGACGTGTTCGCCACGGGCGGCGGCGACCGCCTCGTCAAGCTCTGGGACTTCAGCTCCGGACAGCTCATCATGGACGGCGTCGGCCACTCTGGAGCCGTGCGCGCGCTCGCCTTCAGCCCCGACGACCGACAGCTCGTGTCCGTGGGCGACGACGGCAGCGTTTTCGTCTGGAACGTGTACACCGAGTGACCCTAGGCGTCATCCACCATCAAGATCCATGCCGACCACATACCCTTGTATTACGTGGCTCGCACGCGCGTCTTGAGGTTGCTAGAGGAGCTGCCGACGGCGCTCGCTCACTGCTCCTCGTGCTCCTTGAGGTAAGTGTAGAGCAGCTGCACGCCAAAGCCTGTCGCGCCACGGGGGAAGTACGACTTGGGGCTGCTGTAGTTGGACGGGCCTGGTTCGAATCACAGACGCACATGAAGTGAGACACGGCCTCGAGCAAGTACGCCCTAGCAGCGATCAGTCCATCCACTCACCAGCGATGTCGATGTGGGCCCACTCGACGTCCTTGTCGACGAACTGCTGAAGGAAGGCGGCGGCCGTGCAGGCGCCGCCGTAGCGGCCCTTGCTCGTGCTGCGCGAGTCCGACTGCGAGCCCTTGAGCGCCTCCGTGTGCTCCGACAGGATCGGCATGTGCCAGCAGCGCTCGTGGCACGTCGTGCCCGACTCCTGTGCCGCATCATCGTCGTTCAGTGCTCTCGCCCACAGCGTATACCTCACTAACACCACGAGGGACTGTACCTGCAGCTTCTTGGCCAGCTCGTCCGAGTTGGAGAAGAGGCCCGCGCAGTGCTCGCCAAGCGCAACTGTTATCACAATGTTAGCACGCGTACTCGACCGCCAGTGGCATACTAAGTAGTAGCAAGCTGCGTCCGTACCCATGCAGGCGCCCGTGAGCGTGGCCACGTCGATGACCTTCTTGGGGCTGTACTCCTTCTGGACGAACGAGAGCGCATCGCCGAGCACCAGCCGCCCCTCGGCGTCCGTGTTGTTGTTCTCGACCGTGATGCCCTGCCATTCATTCAATGAGTCACCAGTCTCACAGCAGCTTCCACCTCATGAGCCAACCTTGTGTGACTTGACGATCGTGTGCGGCTTGACGGCCTTGGAGCCGATCGCGTTCTCCGCCAGCGCCAGCGCAGCCACAACGTTGACCTTGAGTCCGAGGCGCGAGGCGGCGCGCACGGCTCCCAGCACGGCCGCCGACCCGCACATGTCCGTGTGCATGTCCTCGATGAACCCGGTGGGCTTGAGGTTCAGTCCGCCAGTGTCGAACGTGATGCCCTTGCCCACGAGCGCCACCTTGGCGTCAGAATCCGGGTTGCCGCGGTACTCGAGGATCACGAGCCGGGGCGGCACCGTGGCCGCCTGCCCCACGCTCGTGAACATGTTCATGCCCTCGCGCTCAAGGTCCTCGACCTGCAGCACGCGCACCGACATGCTGGGCAGGTCGGCGGACGCGCGCGCCACTTCCTCCATGAAGGCGGGCGTCGCCACGTCCGACCGTTCGTTCCCTGTCGCACAGTCGATCTTCTCGTCAGTCTAGGGGAAGTATTAGATCCATAAAGCGGCGGAGTGGGGTGTCGTACCGAGGTTGCGCGCGAAGATGGTCTCCTCCGCCACCGCCGTCTGCTCCGCCACTTGCTGTCAACATCACATACAGAGGGAGAGCTTATGAGAGACCGAGACGACGCCAGCGCACGATCTGTACCAGGCCAACCTGCTCAAAGTCGGCGCCGGCGTCCAGCAGGATGCGCTCCAGCGGCAGCTTGAGCTTCTCCTCGCCGTCCTCGCCCGTCTTGGGGGTCAGGTACTTGTCGAACTGGTAGTTGGACAGCATCGACGCCTGTTCACCGCAATCGTCAGCATCTGCCTCCCTCCCAACCGCATCCGCATACTACACACCTGGGTGAATAGCTCGACCACGCGCTCGGGCGCAATTCCAGCACCCGGCAGCGTTGGCACCGTCAGTACCACGTCCTTGGCTCGCTTGGCGCGCACCGTCGCGAGCGCGCCGTGCGTGGCGTCGCGCAGCAGGCCCTCCGAGATCTTGTCCTCGGCGCCGAGCCCGACGAGCAGCGCGCGCTCGGTCGACAAGCCCTCGCTCGGGTACAGGTACAGCTTCTCCTGCGCGCGCGCCTGGAAGTCGCCCAGCGCCGCCGGCGACACGGGGAAAGGCAGCGCCGCCTGCAGCGCCTCGGGCGTCGCCGGCTTGGCCACAAACAGCACGCGCGTCGCGGGCGTCGCGGTCGGCGGGGAGGAGGCCAGCGACAGCTGCGTCTGCACGCGCTGCTGCACCAAGCGGTGCGCCGCGCGCGTGCTCATGAAGCGCCGGAAGACCATCGTGGCGGAGGGGAAAGTGCGCGGCAAAGTGATCAATGTGAGCCAACTTGATGGGTGTCAAAGAGGTCGCCTCAGCAGGCATGAGCCTGTATTAGACAGGATTAGTTCCGTGCCTTGTTGGGCTGTGACAGGATAAGGCGACAAGGTGAAATGTCTCGAGTGGCGGATGCCGATGCGCGTGCGGTGACGCAGCCGGAGGCGTCCGCCTCTCCGTCGCTTCCGCCGTCATCCTCGCCTTCGACATCCGCGCTGCTCTTCTCGCTGCAGCTGTTCGTGGCCGACGTGCGGCTGTCGGCGACGCCAACCGCCTCCTCGAGCGCGCTGCTCCTCGGCTTCCAGCTGCTGCCGTTCGAGATCGTGCTGTTCGAGCGCCGCGAGCTGCTGGACGGTGGCTCGCGGCTCGCCGTGGCGCACGGCAAGGCCTGTCTGTTCGAAGCCGAACCAGCGGCGCTGGCTGCTCAGCTGCGCGACGAAGGCGGCGCGCCGCTCGTGCTGTTGCTCATGGAGCAAGAACGCGACCGTGCGCGGCTCGTGGCATTCGCTAGCGTGCCACTGCCGCTGCATGTGGGCCTGACAGCGGACAACGAACTGCCGGCAGACATGCGGTATCGTGTGTGCGAATGGGCAGGAGGGGGCGGGAGCTGGGGGCTGTGCAACCACCAAGGAGACGCCGTGGGGACCGCCACTGGCGCGGTCACGCTCTCCTGCCTGGGCAAGACTCTGGCTCCGCACCTGCAAACTGCCCTCGGGGTCCAAGTCGGCTGCGCACCGAATGTGGCTTCTGTCTGCCAAGCTTTGTCCGCGAGCCTGGAGCTTTGTGGCGGTGACTCGGCGGCCAAGCAGCAGGATCAACCGACCGTCGTGGCAGGTGCTGATCAGGGTGGCAGACCAGAGGACAAGGTGTCCGACGGACCGACGAGAGAAAGCGCCAGGGCGGATGCGGCTGTACAATGCGAGAGCGAGGACGCCACGAGCGATGGACAAGATGGACAGCGGCGCAGGCCAGAAGCCGTGTGCCTGGTCGGTTCTAGGCGGGAGCGTCAACGACGCGGCGGCTTTGCGAGAAGGTCCGCTAGCGTTGTGGACGCTGGCCGAGGCCACTCAACACCTGAGCGGTGCGAGTTGCCTCGCTTTGGGGCTCACGACGAGTCCGCTAGTCGGTCTACGCACCCGCCAGCACCGGCTTCGGCGGGCGGAGTCATCCCGCCTCGCAGTCTCCCGCCGCCCCTGTTCTTCCAGAAGCAGCCAGTGAGCAGAAAGCGGTGACAGGCAAGACGCGTCAGGGCGTGGACGCTTCGATTAAGCAACAGGAGACCTAAGAGCCCACCCATGGCTCGCTTCTCATCCAGTCGAGTCGCCGCGACGCTTGACCAGCGGCTCCTCGGTCGTCCAACGGCCGTCGGCACAACGCTGTCGAGTCGAAACGCGCGGGGAAGAGCCGCGCCGCCTGGTCGCGCACCTCCGATCTTTGGCGGAGGGACGTCCGGAGAGGTGGCGGAGGAAGATCGTCGGCTAGAGGCTCATTTCGCGTCGCCGCCAGCCGGAGGAAGCGCGAAGAGGCCGCTTTTGGTGCTTTGGAGCTGATCACTGGGCCGTTGGGCCACTGGGACGCCGAGGGGGGCTGTGAGTGACGCGACGCCAGCCGACCGACGCGATGGCGTCCGACGGGCGGCGCGTGCTCAAGGAGGGCTACCTGAGCAAGCACAACCGGCACAACTCTAGCTTGCTGGCGCCATGGCGCCGGCGGTACTTCCGCCTGTTCGAGACTGAGCTGGCCTATTACCGCACGAGCGAGGACGCGCGGCCCCGCGTGCGCGCGGAGCTCACGCTGGACACGCGCGTGTCAGCCACCAACGACCAGGGCTTCCCGTCCACGTGCTTCGTGGTGGTCGTGCCGCACGAGCCACCCTTCTACCTGCAGGCCGAGAGCGACGCGGACAAGCTCGAGTGGGTGTCCGCCGTCTTTGCTGCCACGAGGCTCACTGAGGCGCCAGCTCCCCCTCCAGTTGGTGCTGGGGACGGGCAGAAGCCGCCGCCGGCGCCTGCGACGCGGCCGGAGCGCGTGCTGCTCACGCTGACGGTCGTCGAGGCGCGCAACCTGCTGCCCGTGGACATGAACGGGCTGAGTGACCCGTACTGCTTGCTCTCGCTCATCGGCAAGAGCGGCGAGCCCATGCCGAGCATCGAGCGCAAGACGGACTACGTGCGCGACTCGCTCAACCCCGTGTGGTCCAAGCGCTTCACCATCGGCGCGGACGTCGACCTGGGCGGAGTGGACGCCGTCCAGATCGATCTCAAGGACTACAATATGGTGGCCAAGCACGTGCCGCTCGGCTCGGTGCGCGTGCCGCTCGAGATCTTCCGCATGTCGCCGGCGTCCACGACCGAGTCGGAGGTCGTCGACCGCTGGTTCAGCGTCGAGGCGCCAGCCGCGTCGCCCACGCGCAGCCTGCTGCGGGACGGCAGCCAGGAGCAGAAGCGCGTGACCAAGGCGCACGGCGAGCTACACCTGGTTATGAGCGTCGCGGGCCCCAACCTGGTTGACTTCTTTCAGAGCGCGCACGAGGCCGTGGCAGTCCAGAGCCGCGTCGTGAGCGCTGGGAGAGAGCACACGGACAACCGTCTCGAGGTGACGGTGCTCGCGGCGGACGGGCTGACCACGGCGCTGGACAAGGACGTGTCGAACCCGTTCTGCGAGCTGAGCCTGGCAGACGAGCACGGCAAGGTCCTCAGAGAGGAGACGGTGGCCACGGACAGGAAGGAGAACACGCGCGAGCCTCGCTGGAAGGGCGAGCACATGGTCTTCGGCCGGGTGTGCAACATTGAGCTGGCGGCCAGACTCAAGGTCCGCGTTCTCGACTTCTTCCGCAAGGAGTGCATGGGCGTGGCGGTCGTCGACCTGACGGCGCTAGCCGCCTACGACTCGACCGCGTGGTACCCGCTGCAGCTCGAGCCGGGCATGGCTCCGCGCGACAACCTCGGTCAGGTCCAGCTGCGCATCATGATGGTCGGCGAGACGCGCGGGGAGCGACAGCGTCGCCAGGCGATCGACCGCGACTTGTCGGCAAAGGCACACGACCAGTCCGTCGAGCAGCTCGAGCTCGAGAACGCGCAGCACCTGCTGCACGACACGGCGTGCAAGCTGGACGGCGCGCGCATCCCCTGCGCCGCCGCCGACTACCGCGCACGCCACCCGCGCTTCTACGGCATCAACGGCTGCATCCAGCAGCTGAACGAGCAGATCGCGCGTGCTCACCGCGACAGAACCACCTCAGACGAGGGCTTCCAGGACCACGCCGGCGTGGACGGCATGGCGACGCTCAAGGTGGCGATCGTCGGCGCTCCGATATTTAAGGGACCACCAGCAAAGGGCACCAATCTGACGGCAGTCATCTCGATGGACCCGCCAGTGTGCATCGAGGCGAGCAAGCGCACGACGGGGCTGCAGTCGCCGCAGAAGCGTAAGACGACCGAGGCGTCGGGCTCCGATGCGAGGAACGGCCTGCTCTCCAAGCGGGGACAGGCCGAGGTGTCCACGTACCGCACCAAGCTCAAGCGCAACGAGTTCCGGTCGGAGAAGAAGCTCGAGACCGACCCCGAGGGCCTCGTGTTGTGTGTCGAGGTGCTCACGGGCCACGAGCTGCATGGCGCCGACAGCGGAGGGTACAGCGACCCGTACTGCACGCTGACGGTGACGGACCGCGCGACCGGCAAGCCGATCGAGAGCGAGAAGAAGCGCACGGCCGCCGTGTCCAAGACGCAGAACCCCACTTGGACGCACGAGGTGTTTCTCTTCGGCCAGGTAAGGCAGTCGAGCTTGACACTCATGTAGCATCAAGTCTCACCCACTTGTTGTGTCCTTGCTGCGGACAGAAATTCCCGCTCGTGGATGCCGGGACGCTGCTGATCCACGTCAAGGACCGCAACAGTGTGATGCGCAGCACTCCGCTGGGCCGCGTGCAGATCCCGCTGCTCGAGCTGTACCGGGCGTCGATCGACGCGTCCACCGACGAGGTCAAGGCCGTCGAGAAGCGCTACCCACTCACCCCAGAGCCGTGGATGGACAAGCGCACGGCCAGTCTGGGCGAGCTGTGCCTCAAGACGGAGCTGCGCGGCAGCGCCGCCGTGTTGAACGAACTCATCCGGCGCCTGGCCAGCAGCTCGCCGAGCAAGCTGCAAAGCTCGCTAAGCTTCGCCTCGTTCCACGAAGACGTTATGGATGCCAGTGAGGCGTCGGTCGCAACGACCGAAGGAGGAGCGCAACAGTCAGGTGCGGACCCAGCGGACGCTGTGTTCGCTGAGGAGATCGAGCGCGGCCACGAGATCCGCACGATGACAGTGACCGATGGCGCCGGCGCGTGCAAGTGGAAGAACGACGTCTTCTCACTGTCGCTCTCGTACCCCGGCATGTTCAGCGACAACAAGCTGATGGATCAGGAGCGGTTCAAGCTGCACCTGCGCGTCCATGGCGCTCGGCACCTGCTCGGCCAGGCAGCGGCGCGAATCGTATCGGACGCAATGGCGGACAAGAGCGCGGACGAGGACGGCAAGACGCCGTGGGTGTCGGGCAGCAGTCGGACGAGGAACGCGTCGGTGAACGCGTACTTGACCGTCATCCCGGTGCTGAGCGACGGCCGGCTCGAGAGCTCGGAGAAACAGGAGAGCCTGACCGTTTACGACACGAGGAACCCGTCGTGGCCGGAGCAGGAGTTCGTCTTCGGCAAGGGCACGGACATCTCGCGGATCTCGTACCTTTCGCTCCATATCTACTCGCGCGACCTGATGGAGGGGAACCTCAAGCCCGTCTCGCACCTGCTGGAAGAGAAGGAGCGGAAGAAGGTAGTGTGGCTCAAGCGCTACTTGCTGCACAAGCTCTCGGCCTCTGGAGAGGTGGACGACGACGTGTTTGAGATCCTCCAGTTCGACCAGCGAGTGCTCGCGTACCGCCGGTGCCTCGGTAGCGGCCGGTTCTACCCGGCGCGCGTCCAGCGCTACGTCCCACTGCCCCGAGACGAGTACGAGGTGGCGTTCGAGAGCAACATCGAGACGATCAGCGACATCCGGGACATGTTCTCGGTCGACGTCAAGGGCAAGATCGCGACCATCCGTAGAGACGGCAAGGTGGACGTCGCAGTGGACGAGCAGCAGGCCAGCGGCGGATCTGAACAACGCTACAGGAAGCTGGTGTCGTCGCGCCAAATCACGCCCATTGGCGAGTTCACTGCATCCACGGAGGCGGTGATGGCGCGGCGGATCGACTCGCGAACCGCCCAGCAGGCGCTCTGGGAGCGGATGACGCACAAACTGTCCGGGTTGACCATCGAGGTACTGTCGACGTTCAACCTCCCCGGCAAAGTCAAGTGTCCAGGATGCATCGTGACACTAGTGGCGAACCCGGCGGCGGTGGCGTCCGGGTCGTCCAAGATGTGCGGCATGAAGAACAGTGGCGAGCTGACGAGCACGGCTGCGTCGGCGATGCGGAATGCCAAAGCCGGCGACCCGGTGAGCTTCGTCGTGCCGGTCGACAAGAAGGTGGCCAAGACCAGCACGGCGAATTTCATTGTGCTCCCGATCGAGCTCGGAGATAGCTTCAGCGCGCCGCCACCGCATGCGAACCAGTCGGATGAAGACGCGCGAGCGGAGAGAGAAGCGTTCATCCGCGAGGCCGAGCAGCGCATGGCAGCGCTGACGGAGAGCACCAGCGCGCTGATCCAGGTCATCGACCAGGAGGAATCCTCGGCGAGTTTCCAGACCGTCGGGTACGCCAGGATCGACTTCGCCGCGCTGCAGCCGGGAGCGCAGGATCTGACGCTGTGCCTGGTGCCGGCGGAGACGACGCCGTACTCCAAGGCGATTGGGTCAGTGTTCGTGCGCGTCACGTGCAAGCTCACCAAAGCGGCGGCCACAGAGAAGGAGCTGGAGCTCGCGTCCAGGTCGATCGGGAAGCAAGACGCTGCTGCCAAGGCTCTAGCTGAGAGCAACAAGGCCGCAGTCGGCGACCTATCGCGCTGGTACCATAACATGGTTTCTGTCGGCGCCGCTCCCAAGATGAGTCGCATCGGCCATCGCCAGACGCTCCGGGTGGCGCTGACGCCGACTCAGAACGCCCAGATCGACTCCTTCCACGTCGTCTTGGTCGTCATCATGAAGCGCGTTGTCGCCGTCTTGAGGGAGATCCGTCTCTTGGAGGCGTTCGAGAGCCTGCCGAAGGAGGAGACGAGCAAGTTCCGGCACGTGCACACGGTCAGCTCGAACCCAAACAGCGAGTGGCTCGGGCGGATGATGAACGAGCTGTCGCTGGACGTGAGGAAGGACATCGTCGTTCACCTGGAGATGGAGCTCCTGGACATCGCTGGCGATGAAACAAAGCGCGACGACCGAACAAAGGCACCCACAGTGTCCAGGGAGGAATGGATCAAGCTCCGCGCCGGCCGCCAGAAGGCGCTGCAGGAGTTCGGCGGCTTCATGATGCAGGACCGCACGACCGCGATGGTCCTCGGTCTCCCCAACTGCTTCACAGGCCAGGGAATGGTCTCATGGATCGAACGGTGCCCGCCTGTGCTCCTCAAGGACGAGTGGAGGAAGTACTGCAGCGACCCCGAGATCAAAGACTCGTCGCGACTCTACTGGGACAATCTGGCCCTGAAGGAAGAAGCGGAAGCCATCCAGTCCCCGAGTGGGAACCGCGGGTACGCCCTTCAGTGGCTGAGCGCTCTGTGCGCTGCAGGGTACGTGGAGAACGTCTCGTCGCTCGTGGACGTGGTGCGCGACTTGGGCAAGAAGCCGCCGCTGATGGAGGACCGCGCCGACCGATTCTACCGCATCCGCGAGGTCGACATGTGGGCTCGCGGCGCGTCGAAGGCCAAGAGCTTGTCTCCGCTGGACCTGGTCCAGGAGATGGACTGCCACGTCGACGACGTCGCGGAGGTGTTGCCGGCTGCCGCCTCTACACCAGGAGCAGCTGAAGCCCCCGGTGGCCCCAAGGAGCCGCTTCGACTGCGGAGCGATTTCTCCAAGAAGATGACGCCACACTGCGAAGGCGGACTGGGCATGCCGTCCTCTATGGCGGCCCTGTTCCTGGGCAGCGAGGCGCACACGGTGCTCTACCCTGTGGCGGAGAAGGCGCAGGAAGTGACGAGTCTGAGTGTGCTGTGCGACTGGAAGTACTGCCTCTTCGTGCCAGCCACCAAGTGCATGTACGTGTACGACAACGCCAAGTCGACCCGGCCGGACTTGATCATTGTCATGACGAGCCGAGCCTGTCGAGCGGCCACCAACACCCGCTACGACAAGAAGGGCGGCTGGTTCGACGTCCTCAACGCCGCGCTTTACGTGCGGAAGGGCGGCGGCGACGAGTACGAGCCGATGAGCGCCGAGCTGCAGGAGAAGGTGGTCAAACCGCGGCCGAACGGTGAGACGGCCATCGAGTTCAAGGCGGCGGACGCGCAGCTGTGGATCCGCGCGCTGTCGCAGGCCGGCGTGCGCATCGGCATGCTGCCGGGCCAGCAGGTGCTGCTCAAGCAGCTAGACGCCGACATTTTGCACACCAAGTGCGTCGAGTACGAGACGGAGTTCGAGCCGACAGACCTGGAGGCGAGCTTCCAGCGACTGCTCAATGCCTTCTTCGGCCATGGCCACGACCGCACGAGCGGGGAGCAGGACAGCCGCAACCGCCAGACGCGCGAGCGGATCCGCAACGAGCTCAAACGCTCGCCCGGCGTCGGCGACTCGGTCATGGCGTACTACGGCATGAGCAAGCGCCTGAGCGCGCGGTCGGCCAAGCCCACAGGCTTCACGACCGGCGCGCTGTACTCTGGCGAGATCGTGCGCATCCGGTCGCCGTTCAGCGACCCCACGTACCGCGTCTCGGCGCTCTACGACCTGTCGAACGAGCAGGAAGTCCCGGAAGCCATGAAAAAGCTGCTCAAGACGTACGGCGTGACGGACAAGGCGGCGTGGCTGCGACTACCGGACGCGCTTCGAGACCTCTTCCTGCTGTACGACGTTGAGTTCGACCACAAGCACGAAGCGGTCAAGGAGGAGGGGCTGCTGCGGGAGCAGATCCGGGTGGACGGCGGCGACTTGGACCGGGAGAAGGTGCGCGAGCGGTGCACCGACTTGAACCTCCTGTACTCGTCGACAGACCTCGAGGGCTGCATCACGCGCATGGTGACGTACTTCAACGGCAAGAAGCCGCTCGGGTGCTTGAAGGTCCCGGTCAGAAGAGTGTCGCCGTACCGCGTCTCGGACACGTGGTACAGCTTGGCCCCGGAGAAGGAGATGATCCAGAAGGAGGACTTGGGGCAGATCCGCATCCAGCTGCGGCTTGTCGAGGCCAGCAGCGTCGAGAGGAGCAAAATCTTCCCAGCTCTGATTGAGGAGATGGCTGCCAAGCAGCAGTTGGCCGTGCCAGCCGCCATGAAGAACAGTCCGAAGCGCTCGATGAAGAACTTTGTGAGAGCCAAGAGCCGCAGCCGCAGAGCCACGCCGGAGGCGACAGCCACCGTGCCGGCAATCATGCGAGAGCCGTCGTTCATCAAGATCTCCATCAAGGAGGCGCACAACCTCATAATCGCGGACTGGGTATCAAGCGACCCGTACGTGCAGATCATTCTGTTGGAGAGCGAGTCGGACAAGGAGGTCAACACCATGATGAAGACGGACTACAAGTCTCGGACGCTGCACCCCAAGTGGGAGAACCAGGAGTTCACGCTCGGCAAGACGGGCCTGACGGCGCTGTGCGACAAGAAGGCCGTGCTGCTGCGGGTCATGGACCACGACAACGACTCCAAGGACGACCCGATGGGCTGCGTCTGGCTCGACTTCCAGCGCGATCCCTCGGGCTACGTGACGGAGCTGATGCTGCACTGCGCGAACGCCGACGGGAGTCCCGCGACGAAGCAGCTCCAGTTCGACGCCTCGAGCAAAGTTAAGATCGAGGCCATGCTGGCGCCGGACGTGCGCGCTGGGATGTCCGAGAAGGCGGCGGCAAAGAACAAGGCCGGCGATGGCAAGCTCGGGACGCTCAACTTTGAGATCGAACTGATCCGCAACGACAACTACGTGGACCCAAACGCCGTCGACACGGTCGGCCGGGCGCTGGACACCACGACGTCGGCCGAGATCGTGTTCGAGAAGGTCGTGGTCGAGAGGACGAAGCGTGAGCCGCGCAAGCAGGCTCCCGCATCGACGGAAGCGCCGCCAGCGTACGATTGGAGCAAGTTCACGGTCGCGTTCCAGCCCTTCGGTGACTCGGACCAGCGCATCCCGTGCGACCCGAACGCCGAGGACTTGTCGACTGGGAACGCTCCAGAGCTGTCGCAAGTGCTCAATGTGGCAGGCTCGCATCTCAAAGGCAGCGCGTCAAATCCGAGTGCCGCGGCGCTGGCTGGATCGGCGCTCAAGCTTCTTGGGAAGACCTACGACGTGACCGACGTCGCGTACTTCCAGGTCCAGCTCGAATCCAAGGCACTGGAGGTGGCGTTCCGCGGCAAGTTCGGCCACAATGAGGCCATCCTACGACACCCAGAGGATTGCACGCGCTTCCAGGACGAAATCATGGTGCTGCGCGACCCGAACATCAAGGACTGGGAGATCCACCTGACCGTCAGCGTCCACCTGATCGGCATCGGACGCGGTGCCCGCATCAAGCGCGCGCTCGCCGACACATTCCGCATCGTCGGCCTGACGTTCGACCCAAAGGCGATGGGCAAGAACGCGGAGGCCAGCGCGAGCGACCTCGCGGCCTTCTTGCGGGACGTTTGCAAGCGCCAAGTGACGCCCGAGACCTCGACCGCCGACGTGCTCATGGCGCAGGTCCGGCGACTGCACAGCGCGTCCAGACTCCACTGGCGCTTCACTCCCCAGCTGCTTTGGTTCGTCTTCGAGTACGTGCTGCACCGTGGAGACAAGGACCGCGTGTCGTTCGCCAACGCCGTGGCGCTGGACGACGTGCTCAAGCGGTGGAACAGAGTGCTGGCGAGCGTCGAGGAGGCCAAGAGCCAGCTGACTGGGCACCTGCACGGCAAGTTCACGCCCGCGCTCATTCAGTCGCTCTTCACGGACTGCGACTGGACCGGCTTCGACCTGACGTCGGGCTCCGCCACTGGCGATGCGTCCAGTCTCCTTGGGCTAGACACGCGCGTGCTCGTCCAACACCCGGAGATTAAGTATTGCAGCGCCGCGGTGGACGTCCGCCTCGCCAGCGGACAGTTCATCGGCGCGACCATCATCCGCGAGTACGACGACGACCACTACGACGTGGCGTTCTGCAGCGGCGCCAAGGTCAAGGAGGAGGACGACGTGTACTTCTCCGACGACGAAGACCTGCCGCCGTTGCTCGAGAAGGAGACGGTCTTCCTCTGTCCGATCGCGGCTGGGAACTCGGTGGAAGAGCTCGCAGCTCATAGAGGACGGGTTGGGACGGTCGCCAAGCTCGACAAGACCGAGCACCCGACGGCGCCGGTCATGGTTTCATTTGATGATAGACAAGGCGCGACGACGCAGTGGAAGCCGCGCGGGTGTCTGGACTCCACGTGGGTTCACGTCCACGGGAACGACGTCCTCCTCCAGCTGAAGAAGGACGACTTCGTGTACGTCACCAGGCTGAAGCAGCAGGAGGAACGTCCAGCCGTCGATTCGAGCGACAAGACCGCCACGAAAGAAAACCCGGACCGTCCCGCCAAGGTCGTCCGATGCATCGGGAACGGCAAGTACGACGTCAAGTTCGTGGACGGACTGACCCCGGTGGACGAAAGCCGCGTGCCGCGTGCGCGGATGGCTTCCTCACCGGACAAGCGGCTGTACGATGGCTGGGTCATGCGGGTGCGGGAGGCAACCGGGTCGATAGAAGACGCGGCCCAGCCAACGACAGTGTACGACGTGTTGCTGACCAACGGCGAGCTCGTGACAGGACTCCAGCGCGACCATCTCCGACCAAATGAGGAGTACTTCCCGACCGACCTAGCGCTGCTTGGCGCCGCGTTCGAAACCCAACTGCCAGTCATGGACAACACGGAGATCAAGGATGGACCGAGTGCCGCGGGCGTCAAGGCAATGGCGAGCAAGCTGACGGAGCTGTGGGGGAACAGTCGCGTTGTCAAGGTGTACGCAGTGCTGCCAAGCGAAGTGGACTCTGTCAGCGTTCGAGACGGCGTGACCGACCAAGTGGTGCAAGCGCAATTGCTGGAGGTGAGCGAGTCCAAGCCGCGCTTCGTCGGCCAGTACCACGGCTACATCAAGGGCTGCAACTTGTACAAGTCTGAGGCGGAGCGGCTGCAGACGCTGTACGCTGCCAAGGCGCTCGAGCGTCAGCAACGAGGCGAGAGCATCCCCACCGAGGTGGACGAGCTGGTGGTCAACAACTGTGTCTGTTTGCTCCTGGCTCCGACGCCTCGCGTCAAGGTGCGCGGCGCTCTCCGTCTGAGCTCCAACCAGGGTTCTCCTGCGCTCTTCAAGGTGGTGCTGGCCACGTTCCTCAGCGACAGCGACGCGTTCACGGCCAAGCTCCAGCGCTGGCTGCGCTCCGAATGCGGAGCTGACCTGCCACTCAACCGCAAGGATCGTATTCTTCGCATCCCAGAGACACATGTCTGTTTCTATGGCAAGCCGGCGCTCAATCCGGCGCTGAGCGCAATCGAGGGCGGCTGCAGCGGGGAGATCGAGGGCAGGGGACGCATGGAGAAGGTCGCCTTGGAGCATGTGAGCTTAGACGTGAGCTTCGAGTTGCTGCTGGAGCCGAACGACCGCGGCAGCCTGGCGAGCTCCATGGCGGACGTGTATGACGATGCGACGCGCATTGTCGACCGGCTCAAGACGTTTCACTGCGTACTCGAGTCGCCCAAGAACGCTAAAGACGTGGCGATAGTCCTCGACACGACTGTGGACATGAGTTGCTGGCGCCTTGAGCCGCGATCATTGGACCTGGTGCCCGTCGATACAGGAGCCAACCTGTTCAAGCTCGAGGCCAAGTTCACTGGCCACGAAGGCAAGGACAACTCGGATCCGAGCGTGACTATGGAGATCGACCCGCTCAAGAACCCTCGCGTCAGCGTTCGCGACGTCGCTGGCAAGACCCACGATCTGAGTCTGCCGATCGAGTCGATCTTGGAGGAGGCCAAACTTCGCCGTCTGTTGGTGCCGTTCGCCAAGGCTCAGGTGGCTAGCGGACCTATCGCAGGCCCTCTGACGTTGTCTCCGTCGCGTCCCGTGGACCTGGCAGCGAGGTCTTCGGTCTCCAACGAGGCGATGTATCAAGTGGAGCACACGGAGGCCAAGAAGACGATGCTCGTGTCCCGGGGCGACATGATCAGTGACGCCGTACGCGTCGAAGTGTCCGAGGTGAGCCAGATGACGCTGGACAAGAAGATGGGCAAGAACAGCGTGACCGTCGAGGTGCGACTAGTCTCGAGCGACTTTGACGAGCACGCCAGCCACACGCAGAACCAGAAGACCCCGCTCGGAGTGACGCTGTCGCCTCAGGGAGAGATACTGAAGGACCGCCAAGGCGCCAGCTGCATCCAGAGCGCGACGCTCGCCAAGCAGGAGGGCAGCAAGTGGGCCGCGGACCGGAAGGAGCTCGTGTTCCAGTTCCCGTCCGTCGACCTCCGCCGAGTTGCGGCGGTGCGCTTCGTGCTCAAGACAAGTGCCAGCAACAGCACCAACACGGAGATCGGCATGGCAGAGATCCCGATGGCCGAGATCCGCTTGAAAGAGCTCGGGAAGCCCGACGACGACGCCCAGACTCGGGTAGTGAGCATCCTGCGACAGGATGACACGCTCAAAGCGGACCGCGTGGTTGGCAAGATGCGCCTCAAGCTGTCGCGAGACCAGACCGTCGCCAAGAACGCTGTAGTCTACGCAAGGAGCCTCGTCAGCGAGTCTGACGCGTGGAAGATCGACGCGTACGAGCTGCTGGCCAGGACGCTCCATCTCCGCGACGACAAGGTGCTCCGCGGCTTGCTGACGTCTTCCACGAAGCAAGGAGCGGCCTCCAGCGATGCTGTGATGACGATGGACCCTGTGGCGCAGGAGGCGCAGCTCCAGCGACTTGCGAACGCCGTGACGATCCGTCGGGCTCTAGACTCTGTCTCCAGGCTCAACCAGAGCCCCACAACCGTCCCGAGCGCTCCTCGGGCCAAGGTCGGCACTACTGACCGGGTGGAGTCGCGGTTGGCCACGACAGCCAACAAGTTCAAGCGGACGTTGAGCTACACGAAGGAGGCGGTCGAGGACAAGGCGATGGACCTCGGCATCCTGTCGGCCAACCGACGGCTGCCGTGGGGAGCCGAGGCCTCTGGCGACTCGAAGCGACGGAAGCGAGACTCGGAGACCGTAACAATCGATAGCGACCTCAAGACGTCGACGATGCGTCTCCGCCGCGCGATCCTTGCGCTGCACCAGCTCTACTGCAGCCGGTTGGTGCCCAAGCTCGACAAGCTGTACGAGCTGGACGCACAGCACGAGCGCATCGACATCTCGAGGGGCGAGCAGCTGCTGCGGTTCTTCCAGGAAGACGTCGACGACCTGGACAAGGAGGACCAGGCCGTGCTGGACCGCGTGCGCAAGCGGTTGCACGTGGCGCAGATCTCGCAGCTGCTGTCATTCGTGATGCGCACCAAGCTGCTCGTCAAGGTCTTCAGGGGTTCGAGCACGGTCGACTCGCCCGTGGGCGTCGCGCACGTCCCGATCATCGACCTGCTGGACCAGCTGGACCACGACAACGAGTACGAGCTCTTGCGTCCGCAGTTGAAGCCGCACGGAGCGAGTAAGAGCCCAGTGTCGGTGTCCATGCAAGTGGGGGCCATTGCCGCGTCGACCGGGTTCACTGGCTGGTCCTCGACTACCGACATAATCTCCAGCAACACCCAGAACGACAGAGTACGCCTGCGCATCCAGCTGTCGTTCGCGGAGGCCTCGTTGCTGGAGCAGGCGGCGCAGACGTACAAGCTCCTCAAGGCTCGGCTCATCATGCAGCACGAGGAGGCGGCTCTCCGCATCAACGCGGCGGTTGTGCCGGCCCAGCGTCGGCGTTGGATGCTTATGCAGGGTTACCTGGAGCAGCTCGTGGCGCAGTCCAAGGGCAAGCTGCACTGGTCGCAGACGCCCGTGCTGCTGAACCGCGTCTGGGACGTCTTCACAGCGCGCAAGGCGATCGATGCCGGCGAGAGAGACGCTGGCAGCGACGAATACGAGGAAGGGCTGACCCAGAAGACCGAGCAGTACCGCGCGGCCGTCGTCGAGGTGCACACGCGGTGGGCCAACCTGCAGCCCAAGCTGGAGGAGCTGCTGTCGATCCAGACGGCGGCGCAGATCGACGCGCACCGCACGCCGCAGCTGCTGGAAGACATCGAGCGCAGCGTCGAAGGGTTCGACATCGTGCTGTCCACGGCGTTGCAGCAGGTGCGGGCCAAGTGGGAGACGCTCCGAGCCGCGCTGGAGCAGCTCGTGGCCATGCAGGAGCGCAACAAGCTGCACCTCGGACTCGCTCCCAAGCTGCTCAAGCAGGTCGACGATCAGTGTAGTCGGGGGCTAAGCCCACGCCACGCCGAGGCCGTGGCGGCTGTCCAGTTCCGACTGAAGGCCATCACGGGCCCGGACGGACCGCTGTGCGAGCTGCGCCTGACGGTCGAGAAAGGTCTCCATTGGCGCCGGACGCACGAGATGCTGCTGCTGCTCAACGAGCAGTGCGAGGGCTTCTCCATTCGGGACGCCGACGGTCTCAAGGTGGTCCAAAGTCGATGGGAGCAGGTGCAGGAGTGGCTCGAGAAGATGGTCGACATGCTCGAGAACCACGTCGTGGATTGCACCGAGACGCCGTTCCTGCTGGACAAGATGGCTCTGACCGGCGCCAAGGCGTCCGCGCTCAAGGACAAGGCGCGTCACAGCGGGTCCACCTCGGCTTCGTCTATGCCGTCGACGGTCAATGACCGTCCGTCGCCGAGCAAACTGTCCAAGATGGGGTCCTCGATCGCGAGCATGTCGATCGGCAAGCTGTCCAAGATGGGATCGTCCGCGGCGAACTTAGGGTCCCAAACTCCTCTGGACCAGAGCTTCAAGACGGCGGTGGACGAGGTGATGGACGACCCCGGACGCCTTGAAGGCCTCGCCGAGTGGTACGCGGCCGAGGAGGCGCGGCTGGAGCTGGATCGCGTCCCGTACCACCGCATCACGGCCGACGCGGACAAGAACTGTTGGCTGCAGTTCTCCAAGGACGGCAAGGACACCCGGCTGCTGATCGCGGAGGAAGACATGACGTTCACGCCGGCCAACGTGCGCGCCGCGCTGGAGGACCGTGGGGTGATCCACAAGACGTCAGCATTCGCCACCGGCCGACAAGACTCAAGCTCAGCTGTTGCTGTGGGCGGCTCCAGTCTTCCAAGCTCCAACAAAGAGAGCGGCAGCGCCAGCCACTCGATTGTGCTGACCAAGGACGTGCTGGAAGAGATCGACGGGCTGGAGCGCGCGCTGAAGAACCGGTTTGGCGACGCCAGCGAGTCGTCTTCGTCCTCCTCCGTCGTCGATGTGCTGGCGAACCCGGAGCGCGTGGCGGAGCTGTACTCCGTCATCGAGGACCTGGGCAAGACGGAGCTGCTGTGGAAAGTCAAGCACGCGGTGAACGTCAACACGGAGCTGGCCGTGCCCACCAACTACTGGAAGCTGCACCGCGAGCTCGAGCTGCGCGGCATCGAGGGCGTCGACGACGTGCACAACCTCATGGGGTCGCTAGTGCTCATGCTGCAGAAGGAGGAACTCGCCAAGGCCGGCGTCAAGGTGCCGCCCATGGTATCGTCGGCGGCCGTCAAGGAGCTCACGAGACAGAACAGCGTGGGCATTGTGCGCCTGCCGGACGACATGGACAGCATCCAGAAGCTGCTGCAGGAGCGCGGGCTGGACCGCAAGGGCGATCCCGTCTTCATGCGCGGCATGCGCATTGGCACGCAGGCTCGGGCAGCCGGCAGCAGCGGCGCCAGCGTGTCGACGTCGGTGAACGCTTCCACCTTTGCGTCGACCGGCATGTCCATCAACACTGGTCTGGGGATCATCGACACGCAGATCGAGGTGCTCCGCAAGTCACTGCTCATGGAAGCACTGCGCAAGCGCAACTCGCTCGCGCGCACCTTCCCCGTGGCGTCGCGCGTGCTGGGCAGCAGTGTGGAGGACGAGAGCGACCTCGACACGCGCACGCTCGAGGAGATGGCCGAGGTGGACCTGAGCGGCGACTACATGACGCTTGTGGAGCGCTTCCAGCAGCTGCTGATCCACGAGGCGCACGCCAGGCGGCTGGCGAGCTACGCGGCGCTGGACCGCTGCATGCGCGCGCTTGTCGGCGTCTCCCGCGACGAAATTGTGACCAAGGAGAGCATCGCGATCGCGCTGGCCGACCTCAAGAAGCCGGCGTACCGACTGCCAGTCGAGGCCTTCACGCGGGAGGAGCTGCTCGAGGCCGCGGACGCCGGCAAGATCCTCACGCCGACTGACGAGATGCTCGCGCGGTGCCCGAGCGGCAGCAACGCCAAGGCCATGGCGCATTACGCGGCCGTGAGCTACGCCGCGGCCGTCTACCAGGAGCTCAAGAGCTTCCGCGAGCGCGTGGACCCGTGGACGCAGCGCTGCGTCGACTCGTTCCCGCTCACAGCGCTGCCGCCCAGCGTCGCCGACAGCGCGTCCAAGCGCATGATCATCCCGCGAGGTAGCGCCAAGCTGACGTTGCGCCAGTCCGTCATGAATTGGCTGCTCGGGGCCGAGGAGGGCTCGCTGACGCTGCTGCGGCGCCGCCTGACCGAGTACCAGCGGCAGCGCCTGGCGTGGGCGTCGGCGGCCGTAACGCTGCAGAACCGCTGGCTGCAGCGCGGCCACGGCTGGTGCGACGCGCCGGCCGCGGGTGTGGGCGTCAAGGTGCTGCTGCAGCGCCTGCTGCTGTTCGAGACGGCCAACAAGATGCACATGGTGGACACGGAGGCGCTGCTGCGCGAGGTGGACGACAAGTGCACCAACCTGAGGCCGCGCGAGCGGGCGGCCAAGGAGGAGCTGGCGCGCCGGTACGCGTCCAACGTCGAGATGCTCGACAAGCTGGTGCGCCACGCCGAGAAGTGCACGAACGAGCGCAAGCTGCACACGGAGGAGACGCCGGCGCTGCTGTACGCGATCGACCAGGTGTGCGTGGCGCCACTCGGGCTCAACGCGCACCACCGCGAGGCGTACCACGTCGTCACGTTCCACTGGCTGCCGCACCAGAAGCGGCTCGAAGAGCTCGTGCGCATGCACAAGGAGGGCACGTTCAGCATCCACCGCACGCCCGAGCTGCTGAGCGCCATGGAGTTCCACACCGAGGGCCTGGCGGGCTCCAAGGCGGCGCCGACCGCCGCGACAGCCGACGACAACCAGCAGCAGCACGCCGACAAGATGGACGAGATCCGCGGCCAGCGCAAGATGCCGTCCTCTCGGAACATCCCGCGCGGCGGAGACGCCGCTACTGCTACTACTGGCGCTGGAGTGAGCGAGGCGGACGACGTGTGGAAGCCACTGCAGCCGTCCAGCCGCGTCGTGCAGCCGCTGTCGCCCCGAGAGAAGCAGATGAGCTGGAAGGTGGTGACGACCACGTCCCCGACATCGGCGGCGTCGACTTCCGCCACGTCGCCGGTCAAGAAGTCGGTCAAGCTGGAGGTCAAGACGGCGGCGGCGCCAGGTGGCAGTCCGCGGCGCAGGTCGTCACTAGGCGACGAGCTCAAGGAGCTGCTGCTGTCGCCGTCCAAGTGGCTCATCAGTACGCCCGAGCCCGTGGCGCGCATCCAGCCAGACAAGTACTTCCCGTTCGCGCTGAGTCTGCAGGACGCGGCCAAGCCGAACGAGTAGGCCGTACACAGCATCGAGTCCAAGCACAGCTGACTGACTGATCAATTACACGAAGGACACGTTTGCATTCGACTCGCGTGTGGTCTGAACTAGAGCGTGCCACAGCAAACGCGCTGATAGATTGATCTCTTGTCCTGCTCATCGGTCGAGCCGCTCCTACACTCGCTGCACGCGCAGCTCGCGAGTCAGGAAGTAGCCCGACTTGTGCAGGTACGTGGGCGGCAGCTCCACCATGCGGCCCTGCTCCGTCACCTGCAGCCACAGCAGCCACAACATCAGTCCATCGCCACCACAACTCACTCACGAGCCTTGCAATGACGCTCACCTTGGCCGAGAAGGACTCAAAGTCGTCCTCCGTCATGGGCCCGTACAGCAGGCTCCACTTGCCGTCCAGCAGCACAAAGTAGTAGCGCTCGCTCTCGCCGTGCTCGTACCAGCCCTCCTCGCCCTGCACCGTGCCCGGACACGCATTCAGGATGCCGCTCGAGCTCTTGGTGGACCGGTCGCTCTTCTTGCCGCCGCCCAGGAACGACCGCATCTTGTCGCCGATCTGCTTGCCCAGCGTGCTCTTGCCTCCCTTGTTGGCTGCTGCCGAAGCCGCTGTCGACTCGCTGCGGCTCTCGTCGTCCTTGCGCGCCGAGTCTTTGGCCCTGGACCGCGCGCTGCCCTCGTTGCCCCCCTTGTCCGTCGTCTCCTTCCCTCCACCGACCATCTTGGCCGTCGAGCCGCCGCCGTACTTGCTCGTGCTCTCGTTGATGTGGTCCGAGACCTCCGACTTGAGCGATCCGTCCCCGCCCTTGCCAGTTGCCGACCGCGCCTTGTCCTGCACATCCAGCCGTGCCATCTCCTTCTCTGTCGCTGCTACTTGCAGGTCGCCTTGCTTCTTGTCCACAGGATTGGCCAAGCTGTCTCCAGCATCCACATCGCGCCGCTTCTTGCCGCTCTTGCGCGCCGACCGTTCTCCCGCGTCGTTCTGTTCGACATCCGAGCCGTCGCTGCCTCGCGCGCGGTTCTTACGGCTGCGGCGGGGCGACCGCCGCTTCTGGTCGCTGTCCACATCCTCCTCCTCGCTCGAGCTGCGCCGGTGGCGACGGCGGCGTCGACGACGAAAGCTCGCGTCCGAGTCCTCCTCCTGGCTCGAGTTGGACTCGCTGTCGCTGTGTCGATGCCGACGACGACGCGTCTTCTTGCCGCGACGCGTTCGAGCCCCCTCACTCTCACTCGACTCGCTGCTGCGCCGGTCCCTGCGCTTCTTCTCGCGTCGGCGACTGCTGCGCTTAGTGCGCTCTCCTCCATCTTCTTCCAGCTCTTTGGCTCTCCGACTCGACAG
Organism: Phytopythium montanum; assembly: GCA_023338065.1. Classification (NCBI taxonomy): domain Eukaryota; phylum Oomycota; class Peronosporomycetes; order Pythiales; family Pythiaceae; genus Phytopythium; species Phytopythium montanum. The sequence goes on from JAADXY010000098.1 coordinate 44,782, forward strand.
CCTCTCGTCCTCCAGTGCGTCTCCGTCGTCGTCGCGGCGGGGCTTGCGCTGCTTCTTCTTGCTCTTGCGCGGCGACTCGTTGACCGCGCGCTCTGCCTCATCGTCGACCGGTGACCGCGGCGTCGCCTTCTGTGGCGAGCGACTGGGCGACTCGCCACCTTCATCGCCGTCGCTCGCGTCCCTGTCCTTCCGACGCTTCTCCTTGTCTCTGTCCTTGTCCTTCTTCTTCTTCTTGCGCTTCTCGGGTCGAGGCGTCTCCACCTCGTCCGCTCCATTCCTCGCCGTGGCGCTTCCTCCTACATCACTGCTGCCAGCAGCAGCCGCAGCAGTCTCGTCGAAGAACTCGAGGTAGGACGACGGCACGTAGCCGATCTGGTCGGCGAACTCGCACTTGAGGTACCCTGTGCGCTTGGGGGACAGCACGCGCACCACATCGCCTGTGCGCAGCGACAGGTCTTCGTCGCCCGTGGCTTTGCGGTCGCGCACCATGCGGGCGAGCACGCCTTCCCGCGCGTCGTCCGCGTCCGCTGGCGGCTTCTTACCGGTCACCGTGCGCGGCGAGGCCATGTGAGAGGAAGCGCCGCGGCTTGTCGACGGCGCCGAGGCGCGCGAGATGCCCACGTTGCTCTCTCCGTTGTCGACAAAGGTGGTACCGCCGGCGTTGCCTAGTGGCGTGTTGGCGTACGCGTCGATCGAGTCGTCCGTGAGCCCCTGCACCTGGCGCACGGCCTGCTTGGGCCGCGTCGTGAGCGCCGGGAGCATGGTTGGTGCTCACCCAGCGGCAATGAAGTGGAGCCTAGCCACCAGAAGGTGGCGGTCGATGCTGCCACTGCTCTGCGAGAGCGCCAGGGGTGGTTTCTGCGCCGCTGCGGATCAACACAGGGCTGTGAGCGAGCGAGTGCGAGAGGAAATAGCCCGCTCGCTCAGAGATGGGGCGATAGAAGGAGGCCAGGAATAGCGCCTGCTGGCCAGGAATAGCGCCGGCTGGCAAGACGCCTTGTGCACTGACGAAACAGGCAGCAAGCGCTGCTTTCGGGGACATGAGAGCGCGAAAATAGCCGACCAGGAACGCCGCGTCCAGGCTTTTCGGGCTGTCGACGGCGATGAGGAGCGCGGAACGGGCTGCTGCTCCGGAGGACGAGCCAGGCCGCAACGAACAGCGACTCGTCCTCGACAAGACCTCAGCGACGGCCGCCGAGACCGCCGGGCTCATGTGTATGTGTGAGGACTCCTTGTGGTCCTGCAACTTGCTTACTCTGGCGGCCGAGGGGACGACGACTTCCCCGACGGCACTGTATACGCGGCGTACCGCTGGCTCTGGACGGTCATCGGCTACTCCAACAGCGTGTGGCAGCGCCGCCGAAGCCACAACGGCGAGCGGGCTGGCGGCCCGCTGAGGACGGCCAACATTAGGCCGCTGGAGCTTGTTGCCGTTGTCGACGGGCTCCCGAGCAAGGCCGCTGGCTCACGTAGTGGACGTATCGTTTTGGCTGAATGGCTTGCGTGTTGTGATAGTTGAATACGCATGGAAGCAACCAGTCAACACTGTTGGCGTGGGGATTGGCGATCCCGAGGTGGAAGGGGACGACTACGGCCTCTGGACACCCGACTCCGACGACGAGAGCATGGACGGGCTGGACAGCGAGGCAAGCGACGAGAGCGAGGAGAGCGAGGACTACACGGACGATGAGAGCAGCGACGACGACGTTGGCGCCGCGCCAGCCGCCCCATCCGACCGTCAGTTAGCCGACGTGCTCTTCCGACGCGTCGGCAGCAACCAGTTCCAGTGTCTCCTCTGCGACAACAACACGTCCTCGCAGAACCTGGTCGCTGGGCATGGCAACCTTGGTGCTCATCTGCAGGCTCCGATCTACCGAGACGCATTCCTGTCGGAGTCCACCCGCCGTCTCGGATGAATGACATCAGTGTGCATGAATAGTGACGTTTTTTTCGTTCGAAAATTGATTTGCATTGGCCAGCAATGACGGAAGCGGTGGTTGAGCGGCGGTACCGCGCGGCGTGCACGCCGTCGGGTGCGCTGGTGGTGCTGGGCGTGCAGCCAGGCGTAGCGCTTCATTGCGCGGGCCGTGCACTGCTGCGCGTGTTCCGCGGGCGATGTGAGGTGCTGGGCTTCCGTCCTCGGCCGGGCGTCTACTACTCGCTGCACTCGCCGAAGTGGAGCAACTTGCTGGTGCTGTCGGCGCTGGCCGAGGCCGAGGGGCAGCAGGGACTAGTCGCACGCTACAGCGAGGAAACTGCACAGCTGCTGCGGCTCACGGAGCCCGCGGTGGCCGACACACTGCGTCTACAAGCGCCAGAGGAATTGGAGGAGGAGGAGCGCGCTGCTGATGAGCTGGCGGCCGAGATGGCTGCCGCGTTCCCCGTCGTGCTCGTGTTCCGTGCCATCCCCGTCACGTTCGGCAGCCTCATGAGCTACTACGAGGGCGTCAGCCGGCCGCTGGAGGCCAGTGCGGACGCCACTGCCGCCAATGAAGCCGCGCCGCTAGTGCTGCCAGGGTTCAAGCTCGTGATCGCCAAGTACAACCAGCTCGAGTGGCGCGAGGCCGCCGACGGATGGGAACAGGCCACGCCGCCCTCCGACCCGGAGGAGAGACGCGTCAGCCACGCGTGGAAGACGCCGACGCGCGTGTTCGCCGAGCTGGCCGTGCTCGATTCGCTGCGCGTGCTGCAGGTGACAGACGCGTGGCTCGCGACGGCCGCAGTGCTCGAGCGGAGTCTCCTGGACCCGCTGGCCCCCGCCGACGGCCGGCGCGTGGTCGTGTGCGGCGCCAAGGGCGTGGGCAAGTCGACCTTCTGCCGTTTCCTCGTCAACCGGCTGCTGACGCACGTGCCGGCCGTCGCGTTCCTCGACACGGACCTGGGCCAGTCGGAGCTCACGCCGCCCGGTATGGTCTCTCTGCACGCGCTGGCGTCGCCGTTGCTTGGCCCAGGCTTCTCGCACATGCGCACGCCGCTGCGATCGTACTTTTGCGGCGCGGCGAACCCTGGCAACGACCCGCTGTTCTACATGGACGCCGTCAAGCGGTTGCTAAAGCTGCACGCGTCCACGCCGAGACTGGCGGCCGCCCCGCTCGTGGTCAACACGGACGGCTGGGTCAAGAGCATGGGCCACGACCTGCTGTGCCACGTCATCCAGGAGGCGCGGCCGGCGCACGTCGTGCAGCTGCTGGCCGCCACCAAGAACAAGCAGTTTGACGTGCCCACGGGCGACGAAGGCGGCCGGACGTGGGCTGTTCACCCCGTCGAGCCATGGGACCCGACGGGCACGGCCCAGTCGGCGCGCAGCGCTAAGGAAACGCGGCTCTACCGGCTGCACACGTACTTCCTGTCCCGGCGGCTGGTGGACGAGACCGACGACCTCGCGCGCGGCCGGCTGCAGAGCCTGCATGTGCTCTCGGAGAAGAACCGCATGGACGCGGACATCGCGCGCGCGTACGCCCGCCTGCCGCCGCTCACCGTCTCGTTCGACGCCGTGGACGTGGCGTTCGCCGGCGCCTCCGTGCCGCCCAGCCAGCTGCTCTGGTCGCTCAGCGCGGCGCTCGTCGGGCTCTGTGTCAACCCGTCGCGGGTCAGCAGCGTCGGCGAGGCGACCAATGACGACGACGACAGCGTCAGCCGACCGCCACGCATTGTACTTGGCCCAGTCGCCGCGCCGTGCCTCGGCGTAGGTATAGTGCGCGCAGTGGATGCCAAGCGACGACTGCTGCTGATCGCCACGCCGCTGCCGCTCGCGACCGTCCAACGCGTCAACCTGCTGGTGCGCAGTAGTCTGCCCATGGACGAGCTTCTGCTTGCAGGTGCCGGCGGCAAGGCCGACGCGGGCGAGGAGGACGCGGCTTCACTGCCTCCGCAGGCGCCACACGTCGTGGTGGGCGTGGTCGCGGCCAGGGGCACGGGCTCAGCCGCCATGCAGAGCCGCAACAACATCAAGCGCAAGCGCGACGACCGCGGCGGACGCGCCTAGACACTGGCAGACGACAAACTGGTAGTATATGCATCACAACGCGACGTGGGCTTGGTTTCGCCTACGCCTGCTGCTTCACTGGCTGAGGAAGCAGATCTCGTCGCCACGGCGCGCGTCACGCACGATGGCGACGCAGTCGTCGGCTTCGTGCTGCTCCGACCAAGCGGCTATCACCCGCAGCGCGTCCACGTACTTATCGCCTGGAGCTTGGAGCTCGTTTCGACCACTACCGCTGCGCCACTGTGATAGTAGGCGCCGACCGACCGACACCATGAGCTTCGCCAGCGAGGGATCGTCGCCAGTATTGAACCCGTCGAGTGGGTGGAATCGTGGCCACTGCCAGTCGGCAAACAGTGGAGACGCCGTCCAGGACGCGAGGACCGCGGCTACGACGACCACGAGCACTGCGATGGGAAGCAACCAGCGGGTCATGGAGCGCAGAGAAGCGAGATAAATCGGAGGTAGGGGGGAGGGGGCTTGATGCAGGTCAGGCAACGCGTCAACTGGCGTCCGTTCACACGGCGATCTTTCGTTTGCCACCACTGGGCTTACTCGCCATTGTCCATGACAGTATCTGCAGACGACAAGGTGACGCAAAGGCTACATGTACTGCACTGACGCGCGAGGTTGATGGATTTTTCGTAGTTGCGACGAGGCTGTCACTTCCTCCGTTCGCGTCCCCGTGGGGATCAAATCTCGAGGCGAGCGCGGCTTGACCGGCGTGGAGCTGGTCGACGTCGACCCGTTGGTCTCGGGCGAGCCGCTGCGGGTGCGGCACCTGGTCTCCAGCATCAACGATCATCTCCGCCCGCGCTCGTGCTGTGTGCAGTCCATCGAGCTCCACGGCTTTGTCGTTCCCAGGCGTCGCGAGCTCGACTGTCTCATCCCAGAGCTGGAGAACGGCAGCCCGCGCTTTGTCGTGACTACTGTCCCGGGCCCGTCCATCCAGTTGTTTGTGGCGACTCTGACCGGCAAACAAGTCTCTCTGGATGTCCCAAGCAACTGCTCAGTCGCCGCGGTCAAGAGCGAGCTCCATGAGCGCGAAGGCATCCCAAAGGACCAGCAACGGCTCGTGTTCGCGGGTCATGAGCTCGAAGACGGGCGGTCGCTGGCCTCCTATGGCGTCAAGAGCGGCAGCAGTCTCCATTTGGTGCTGAGTCTGCGTGGCGGTGACCGTGGATTGGCCACGACGATGGCGTTCGCAGACGTCTCGGACAAGTCGATCCTAGTGACGTCCTCGTTCTACAAGTATGCCCCGGCATGGCGTCAGTGCAGGCGAGGCCTCAACATCGAGGGAGTGTGCGCCAACGTGACTTGCGAGGCATTTGATGATCTGGTCATCTGTCCCGAGGAGTTCGCGTCGTTCAACCTGATGAAGGACACGGACACGTCGTGTCCAACGTGCCACTCGCCCGTCAA